>UXGD01005694.1:0-13922 GCA_900474315.1 Torymus auratus
GTGTGCTCGAAATCGAACTTTCCACACGTCGTATCAAAAAGTTCTGTACGATACATGTTCGGGAAAGAGATTCTCGTTTCGTGTGACGTTTACACCTGAGCGAAGCGAGGGTGTAAACGTCACACGAGACGAAAATCTACTTTCCCGCACTAGTATCGTAATGTACTATTCTCTTCAATCAAATTTTTACATATTTTTTTGTTTCAGATCGACCTTCAGAAGGCGACCTTGATAATGGACGACAGTTTTACGACCTCGATAATCTCAGGCACGCGTATCCCGCTGAACGTGGAAAAGCCGGTCTCGTGCTGGGACGAGGCGTTCCACGTGGGTGGACTACGGATCGACGTCGACGTCTGCGTCGCGCCCGTACTCGTCTGTACTGAGGCCAGCCAAACTGCCGGTGGCGGTGATAATATCTCCAGCGCCGGTCTGGTTTTGCAGATTTAAAAAGAAGCGAGGAGACAGAGAGAAAGCGCGGCACGTTCTTTTTTTTGTTGGTGGGAGAGGCAGGCAGGGCTCGGGGGCTGTTTCTGGGGGAATTTTCGTGATTTTGAAGTTATTATATTTGTTGGGTGATGATCAAAGTATGTTACAAACTGATGATAGGTTATCATATTTTTTTCCTTAATGTTTTAGCAAAGGCACATTATTTCACTCAATTTTCAATAAATGATGTACTTTAGTTTAGACAATTTGAAAAACACGTGGTTTTATCTAGTAGTTTTAAAATGGACGACTTAATTTTATTATAATTATGCATTGTGTCTATTTAGTATAGACAATCGAAATCTTATGGAAACAGGTGTACACTTAAACATGCCAAAAGAAAACTTAATTAATTTAAGTTCATTATCACGTGCAAAATTAAAATTGCTGTGTAACCTGTTTTGTAGAAACATTCCAAAATTATTATTTTTGACTGATTGGCTTTTAACCATTTAATAATAATATTGTTACTGCTTGTATACTTGTACTTACTGTTTGTCTTGTTCTATACAGATTTTTAGGCCGATTCCGAGCTCGACCTTCAGAATTTTAAACTAAACACATTATAGTCTTAATTTTAGAAGATGAGATAACATCGCGTCTCTTTTACAATGAAACTATTTCTATTATTTAAAATAAAATACAATAAGGATGTAATTCTTATTATACTGTGTTCAGTAGAAACATAACAAAAACTAATTTCCTAAAGAATATTGTTGATATTAATTTAAATCAAAATTAGATTATAATTGTAATGTAAAAGAGGCGCAGATTTGAATATATGCTTCAAATCTATTACGTAAAATATATACTTTAGGGTAACTAAATAATAAAAACCCCTTAGTATAAAAATTGTAAATATAAGGCATTGTAACTCAACACTGAAAAGAGAATGTGCCGAGATATTCCCAGTTTAAAAACATTCTAGTTCACAGTTTTACACGGATTTTCCGGCCTCAAACTTGCGATTTACACGTACATATATATATATAAGAATTGAGACACCGATTAGATCCTAAGTTTTACGCATTTCCTTTTAGTCATTCCATGTTTTTTTTGTCGTTTTCCCCCAATTATGACTGATTGTGTGCGCCTATTTATTGTAGAGCGTAGCATTTGAAATTGTCAAGCGACGACGAGTGATTTTAATCTTTGACGTGACACTAGCCTAAACAAAATTCGTTGGACCGTAAATTATTTTTGCGGTGATGATTTTTTAGTCACTTGTGAAGTCAAATGTATTGTATACAGAAGAAAAAATTACGCTTTGTACGTAGATTAGAAATATTGGGCTGTTTGAGTAAAGACACTGTTACTCAGCTGTGCAATTTATTATTTTTACCAAATTTTTTATCAAAGTTTTCAACGATGCCATGTTGCCAGTAACTACTATACACAATTTCAAGCACTTTACTTGCTTTCTCAAGTCCGAGTTCAATATTTCACTAAATGTGAAAGTGTTAAAATTTGTCAATACCAGAGGCGAAAACGAATATGTGTGTATATAAAACATCAGCTGTTATTTGCTATGGAAAAATATTTCTCAAAATAGTCACTGTAAATTTTGAGGGTATTTTCCATTTAAATGTTAAGTTTGAACTGTCAGTAAACTTTATCCGTTACGCGTTCACGATTTAAGCTGCGTTTTTTACACACACTATAAAATTTTATCATTAGATAAAATAAACGACGAACGACACTGCGAACTGTCTTGATTATATACAATTATGTTTGATGAAAATAATTTGTATCTTTTTCTTTTTAAACAGAAATAAATGAAATAAACAAATATTTGTTTGTATTATTTTTGTAAATCCTTTTATCGCTTACCTCATAATCTTTAAATACCTATACTTTTCAATGGAGGAAGAAGATTTGCATATAAAACAAGCATTATAGTTTTAATTATCGTATATTTTTATTATTTTATAGATCGGCCCAAATTGGACTCATATTACAACATAACAATAAAAACCACAGTACCGACGAATCTGTCCGTCCAATGCGATATTGGAATTGTCCTGGCGTTAATGTTTCTTTTCGAAAAACACCCCTGCAATCTCGATTTCACTGTTCACAAATAAGTATGCTTTCCTTCTTATTTACGGTCACTACCACTTTTCCTCTTTATAATTCTAAAAATACTTTGAATGGTGCAAAAGACGCGCTAAGATCACGCGTACTTGTAACTGTACACATAAAAAAGAAAAAAATAGAAGAATTGAGTTACGAGGAAAATGAATGACTGAAATTGAAAGTATACACACTACTACCGCTAGTTCAAATGATCACCGTTGGAACATGAAATTACAGCTACATACACTGTGTGTTTTACGTAAAAATACACTGTCCTAAAAGCATATTAAAACTCTCTACAAATGTCCTCGTATAGGGATTCGGGATTGAATAGCTCACGAAAAATGCGACTGAGCGATATTGCAACGGTATTTCTTTTTCTGTTTGTTCATAGGATATTTTCTAACGTTTCAAAATAGTACTTAATCTTTTAAAAAAATAGACTTAAATTTTTGTACATAATTACATCAAAAAGTAAATATTTTTCTTAACATACAGGAGTAGTATTTTGAAACCTTGTAATGTTTGATTACAATTCTACTGTACTGTGCATGTGATAGTTTAATTTATTATTATCAATTTCAAATCTTGTTGGCATCAACATTTTTTTTCACATATTAGAAAAGTATAATTCTTGAGTGTCAATTCGAGTAGTATTTCTCGTATCAATTTAATAAACTAATAATTTCAGAATTTAAAAATAAAGAAAGTTCCATTAATCTCCAAATTTACAGTCAAGAGCTAATCGTGAATGAATTTGCCATTCGTCTTAAAATTGGTTTGATAATTTTCTACTCCATGTTATATTTTACACTGAATTAAGATTTCTTTCGCAAGATCATGGCCTTTTTTGGTATTATGAGAGTAACATTTCAATGAAAAAATCACGTTTAATTTATTCTGCTTAGTTTTTCATATTGGTAATCGTTAGATTACGAAAAAAAACTTATCCGGGAATGCTAATTGTATTTGTAGTCAACATAACTAATAAAATAATTGATCATGAATGAATATACGCTAAAGTCCGTGTTAGCGTTAGGAATATGACTTCTCCATGAAAATTGCAACCGCCGACAATTTTCTCATGCAGTTGGTTGATAAAAATTATATCAACATATAAGTAACCTCGTCCTTCCGACAATACACGGTTTTACAATGTTATAATTTGTAGCTTACCGACCCCTACTCTAAAACAAACAAGCAAAGAAAGATGGAACAGTCGCAATGCTCACTCAGTCGACCCCCCACCGTCTCAGAAGGTCCTCATTCGCGTCTCTTTCACATAATACACATCCTTTCGCTTTTTGTTCTTTCATTACAGAATCGTGTCGCCCTCGTCAATGCCGAGCATCCGTAAGTCATCGGCCCCGGGCGCCTCGTCCTGTTCGGGTTCCTGCTGCGTGATCTCAGGCGGTGGCTGGTCCATGTAGTCGGTGGAGGGGCCGTAGCCTACGCAGCCCAGCATGCTGTACATTGAGCCGTACATTATCGTACTCTCATGGTTGGGAT
Source organism: Torymus auratus (assembly GCA_900474315.1). Taxonomy (NCBI): domain Eukaryota; kingdom Metazoa; phylum Arthropoda; class Insecta; order Hymenoptera; family Torymidae; genus Torymus; species Torymus auratus. Next base: position 4,075 of record UXGD01005694.1, read on the forward strand.
CTTGCTGCTGTTGCAGCAGCATGGCCTCCCTGGCGGCCTCGTCCGCGGGGAAAATTATGTTGAGGGCCTCCTGCAGATCCTCCGGCAGAGGCCCACCATCTGGTCGTCTTTCAACGGGCATCTCGGGCATCTCGTGACCTTCGGGCATGCCTGGAGGTACGCCTGGTGGCATTTCGCCCGGTGGAGGTAGAGGTGGTGGCGGATTTGCGTACATGTTCGGCGGTGGCATCTGCATCTGGTGCATGTACTGCGGGGGCATCGCCTGTACTGGGGGAGGCTGCTAACAAAAGAGAATGAGGATAGTTCTTTAACTTTTAGAGTACCGGAATTTCAAAAATTGTAAGAGCTTATTATTTACATTGAAATGAGTTCTGAGGTTCCCTACTTAGGAAACAATCATAGTCGAATGTTGTCGAGTCAGCCTATGACGTCTATAGACGTCATGCTGGTCCGCTACGATATGGTACAATGTTAAAATTTTCAATATTTAAAAAAAATCCTTTAATGAGATATTATCACTATTAATATCATTTCTTGGATCTTAAAAAATAAAATCAGTAGTTTTCTTTCAATAGTATCAAGATGAACCCTTAAAGGGGGTGAAATCTACCCCTAAACAATACCAATCGACATCAGAGTACTAATGTACAAAAGGCTTGATAGTATTTCTTGGGTCTTAGAAAATAAAAAAAGTTGTTTTCCTTTAATAGTATCAAGATGAATGCCTAAAATGAGGGTGAAAACTACCACTAAACCATACCATGTGCATTAAAAGTACACTGTAAAAAATAAAAAAGGCCTGTATAAAAATACTATATTCAGAGGAGGTAAAAGTAACCTCCTTTGATAGCAGTAAATTGACTATATTAAAGTAAAATATCTTAACCAAATAGTGTAAAATCACTATGTTGCATTAAGGACGCTCTTGCACGGCAATACCGTTTGTGCGCTTAGCAAGAACACAAACTATACCATGCGCGTCGTTCTGTCTCTCTCTCGCACTCGTGCATTTCGTGCATGTGTCGTCTGCTAATTGTGTTCATAATTAAAATATCTCGAAAATTCCCACGGCTACGTATCATTTACAAGGTCTGGTTTGAAATAGGAAGTCTTAATCTTTAAAGTCATATCTTTTTAATGGTCAAAAATTTTATCCCTTTTCAGAAATACTCGACTTGCCTGCTTTTTTCCCGCCATCCCATAAGAGTACATGTAAAAGATGACGTTAAATATTCAAACGTTAATTTTTCAAAATTTTCCACGGTTATAGGAGAAAATAAAAGTACCACAAGATTCGGCACATCTTAAACTATTGAAAATGTTATATCCCAGTTCCTAAATTTTCATGCAAGAGCATCCTTAAGATATTTTACTGCTCTCAAAAGAGGTAACTTAAATTACCTTCTCTGAATATAATATTTTTAGACAGGCCTTTTTTTACAGTCTAATGGGTTAAAGTCATGACGTCTACAGACGTTCCACCAGTACCCTAACTACCTTCAACTTACTTAAACAAAATCTGTCTTTAACTAACAAGTTTTTCTACTCCTTCAATGTCACTCACCTGCATAAACGAATTCGTAACGAAGGGCGGCGGCGGCCCCGCGGGTGTGAACGGCGTAGGCGTGATCTCGGACTTCTTGGGATATCCCGGCGGCGGCCTACTCGTGTTGGGTATCGGTGGTGGCTTTGTCGTATCGCCCTTCCCCGTGGGTACGTTCTCTATCACTGTCTCCTCGATTTGATTCTCGATCTCCATGTCCACTACATCATCGCTCGCCTTGGCGTCCTTTGGCTGTCCCTTTTCGTTCAGCGTGGGTGGGGGTGGAGCGACGAGGATCTTCATCTGTTGTGCCTTCACGGTGTTGTTCGGCAACGCAACAGGAGTCGCGAGTTTTGGTACATGCACGACGCCTGGAAATGAGTAATAGAAAATAAGTGATGAGTGTTTAATTTCTCAATTGGACGTTTATTGAATAAATACTTAATAATTGAAATAGTGCAAATCTGTTCTAAGGTGGCAAAAGCTAGAAACATATGTTGAGTAATAAAAGTACATTGTCAACATTTGTTTCCAATTTTTACCACCTCACGAAACTTCATCATTATCCAATCAAAATACGAAAATACTCAACAAAACAAATCTAATTACCTGGTGGAAGGATGATCTCGCTGGGTACTTTAGGAGTATCCTCAAACTTGCTCTGCGTGTATGGCAGCGGTGCTAGCTCCTTCTCGGGATTCTTTGGGTCATCTTTCTTCTTGAACAACGGCAACCTTCCAATAAAAGGCAGCTTGCCTTTCATCACCTGTGGCGGTTGTTTCTTCTGCCCTTGCGCAGCAACGCCTCCGCCCTTCTTCTTGTCCATCTTCTTGTCGAACTTATCCTCGTTTCCGTCCTCGTCGCGCTTATATTTATCATAACCGCGCTTGGGACTCCAGTCGCGACCACCGCGCTCGTGCCGCGGTGACTCGTTGGAGTCGCGTCTGCGGTTCCTATTATCGTAGTGGTCCCTGCCGCCGCCTCGACGCCTGTCGTAGCGATTCTCTCTGTAGTCACGCTCGTACTTGTCGTCCCGACGGTCCCATTTGTTGCCGTACTCGCGGCGATCCTCCCTGTAGCGGTCGCGATGGTCGCCACGCTCACGATCGTCGTCACGATCTTTCTCCTTTTCCTTTTCTGCCTGCTTGACAGGCGCAACTTGCTGTTTTGTCCAGAATCCCATGTGGGGTTTGGGCATGTCTTCGGGTTTCATCGCGGTCGGGACTGGCTGGACTGGAGCAACGGGTTGAGGTATGCCCTTGTTGTCCTCGTCTTTCTTGATCCAGAAGTTTTTCGGCGGTTCTTTCGAACCCCAAGTCTCCACTGGCTCGTTGGGCTTTCCCGCTGGCTTGCCTTCCATATCTTGCTTGTTCTTCATCTTGTCGCGCAGAGAGTTGAGCATCTGTCTCTCATCTACTTGGTCGTTATTGCCTGTAATACGAGTAACAGCGCGGCTCAATGACTCTTCTTTTCTTTTATAAAATAAAATATACATAAATAAAAAATTCCGAAAATTACCATAATGATCATCATCGTTGTGCCCTGGCTGACCTTTGTTCTTGTTCCTCATCGCGACTCTAATGCTCCGCGACGGATCATCAATGTTCACAACGGTCACACCGTTGTTTGTTTCAGAGTCATTGCTGTCCGAGTCGCTGGAACTGTCGGACTGGCTGCTCTTGTTCTTCCGTTTCTTGGTCTTCTTCTTGTTCTTCTTCGCCTTCTTTGACTTTTTCGGCTTCTGCGTAGGCCCGTCGTCCTTCTGCTTCTGCATCTCTAGCTGCATTTGTTTGTGCTTGTCATCTGAGAACGCTTTCTCACGGTCAGCCATCCAGTCTGTTTCCCAGTGTGGATTTTGGTCTACAAATCGCTATTTTGAAAAAACAAAGCGGAATTCATGGATAAGATTGGTCGACTAAAAAATTTATAAAAAACGAATACCTTAACTTAAAAGTATCTATCAATGGCAGAATTATTACTTCTCAAGTAAGTTTGTAAAATTATTTGAACTTTCAACTTTTCAAAATTGTAAAAGGGAGAACGAATTACACTTCTACATTTTAAAATACCGAAGAATATTAATGCCGCAATAATATGATCACAACATTTAAGGCCTAAAATTTTGTTTTAAGTCTTAGCTGGTTCACGTATAATCTCATAATCTTGCAAAACAAAGAAAACCCTGAATTTTTACCCTTTGCTACATTCATTTGAAATTAAGTGATTGAAATTAAATTTTACACTTTTTTAAAACTTGAATTTCACATTCTATCTCTTAAAAAACAATATTTACAACTTTGCATGTGAAATTTGAATTTTGTACACCATAGCGTGTGAAATTTAATTTGACGTATGCACATCACAAAAAGTCCTATGGATATTGAAAAAATGAAACTTACGATGTACTTCTCGGAGTGCTTGCGCGACTTCAGATGCAGACTAGCGCAGTGAAGATCGCCGATCCAAGCATGGCAGAGCTTGCAGTACCAGGCGGTTGAAGGGCTGAAGAACTGCAGACCTGTGAAGCAAAGCGGAAAGGGGGTCCACGGTTAAATAGATCATAACACGCCTATGTATTATGGAGCGCTTATTTTTCATATATTGTAAACTTTCAAATGAAGAATGACCTTGTGCTCATCCGTGACAACGAGCTTGCAAAACTGTCACGCGCTGAAAGCAAAGGTTGAGATGTTTTTTATGTGATTTGATTTTTTTTTTACGAAGAGGCAATTTTCTGTTATGAGAGCTAGAGAAACTACGGGTTAATGGATCGATACGCCTCTCTCCCATCGCTGTTGCCTGAAAAGAATCCTAAAAAGAGGGTCACAATAAAAGGGTGCTTGGCATGGTTTATTGTTTATTACAAATTTGTTTTTTCATCGACAATGCATACATTTCGTACAGTACATTAGATTTTAAATTAAAAATATATGTTCTTTTTAAATGTATATGCAAGTAGATTAATTAAATAATATTATATTACGGTATATTTTACAATTATGTGTACACAAGTGGAAGCACAACTAAAATTACTTATAACGATGAATTGTATTTCCTTGTATTGTGGCTGGGTTGCCACAAGTACATTTATTTTTTAACGTCGTCGACTGCACAACTTTTTATTTTTCAAATCTTCATCACTTTATTTTTCATATACCATCACGTAACCTAGATCAATAAAAGTACATTTAACACCATGAATATCAAATAATTCACACGCGAATAAAAATAAAAAATTATCACGTTTCACACTATTGTCATTCTTCTGGTAAGAAGACGTATTATCAAAAAAAAAAGCACGACTTGACTATCTCTTTCCTCATACTCGTATTCCCTCTTTCTTATCGTCACCCTGGACGCGGGTGACGTTTGTCGAATAATGAAAAGTGCATAAAACATCATCTAGATAGTCAAAACAGTGAAAAATCGCAAAACGGACGCCCGGGAATAACGAGCGACGGAAAAACAAGATGAAATTGTACACATGTAGGTTTGTTGAACAGCATAGAAATATCACTTAAATATCACATATATATGTAAATGTTATATTCTCGGTGGCATTGTTTCTCTTCAATACATACCGGTTACACGCGACAGTGTCTGCGCGAACTCTACGAAATTTCTCTATACAATTAGTAAAAGAGGAAAAAAGCTTGTCCATTGGAAAATTATCGTACCTTTGATTGGCGTTCGTTTCGTCGGCAGTCCCGGATAATATGGCACTTCCTTCTCTGCGCCTTCGAGCTTGCTGTCGTGCCACGGCATGTCAACTATCTTGCGTTCCTGTAAAAGACAAAGTAATCGTTATAAATGTAGTTCTTAAAAAAAAACTCGATTCGATATTTATCTTTCCTGAGTATTAAGGATAGTAGATGAATTCTACTCATTTTATAAATATAAACATCTATCGCGATTTTTTTCAATAATTTTAATTCTAAAGTATTAAGTTTATAGGTGGTTAGAATTGGAATTAATATTGGAACTCCAAAAAGCAAACAGAAAACAAATAAAAATAATTAAATAAGCAAAAAAGATAAATATTTTATGCAAACTTAATCCCTGATATTATTTTCGTCGTAGAAATAATTCGACTCACCAAGCAAATTTCTTTATGTTCATTACTATGAAGGTGATTTAAGTATTCTTTAGCAGTTTTGGGAAAGATGTCACAAGTTTTGCACCAGTGCATCTCAGGATCATAATGAACGAAGTTGAATGCAGGTTTCGCCTCTTCATCCTTCTTGTCCGAATTCGGCGTGTTCGATTTGGAAAAAGATTCTTTAGGGCTTTTCGAGCGTTTGTGACCGGATTCCGGCTTGTACTTTACTTTCAAATCATCGACGGTGAGCTTGTCACCGATGATACCGGTCAACATGTCGATCACATTGTGTATAGATTTCATTTTATTTTGTACCTCAACCTGTAGAACAGAGGAGAACATGATTTAACATTGATATTGCTGTAAAAGATTACTGGGTGATTTTGCAATCATATATTCACAAAATAAAGATAATTGAATGTTATAACCTCATATTTATCTCTTTCTGATTGCGCATCAACTTACGAATCTTTGTGAAAAAATATTTTAGTAATAACATGAAGATCATCAATGATGTTGTATTTGAAAGATAATTATTGATTCTTTTTCACGCAATTTCACTTTTCTAAAGCACTATTCCAAGCAATTAAAAAGTTGGTTTAAAAAGTATCAAATTAAATTTTATATTTCTTTATATTATATAAACTTTAATAAAACTTGTTATACCACTGTATGTAGTTATTACTCATCTACACTTCACAATTGCTAAAAAAACTTAAATTTAAAAAAATATTAGTAAAGTGATGCATAAAGAAAAATAGACAAACCTGTAACTTCTGGTTCTCCTTGATAATGCGATTGTTTTCCCTTCCGCCTTCTTTGCCAATTTCTTCACATTGTTTCCGCAAGATTTCTAATTCATGTTGAAGTGCTGATGTTTTCTTCACATACTCTTCACGTTGCTTTGCCAATGTAGCTTTCTGCTGCTTCAATTCTGCGGCAAGAGCTGCACATTGTAGAAGATTTACTAATTAATTAATAAAAATTGCATGCAAGAAAGGAAAAGTATACTTCTATATATTGTTCCCATACATTCACTACTAAGATGTAGAAATTAAAAGATTAATTAAAATATATCAAATCAAATAATAGTAATTTACAAACACAGTAATTTACATTTAAAAACTATGAACAGATTCAGTGCAAGTAAGTTTAATCTTAATCTACAAACTATTTCAAAATTACATTTGAAAATTTTAAACTGTTAATAATTAGTTTTTATGGAATATAAGCAAACACTATCACTCTGAATCTGCTATTTTATATGAAGATAAAATTCTACTTTCATCATGTTCTCAAAAAAGGGTCTTATTAATGTCTACAATACCATGTGATTGATGATGCTTTATAATCCTATATATGTTAGTTTAGTCTTTAATATTCTGTTAATATGCTTTATAAAATAATATGTATAATATAAAGAATCAAAATAATTATATCCTTTTTCTTCTAGTCTAGTCATTGTTCTATTATGTAAGTTCTAGTCATACTTCATACATGCTAAATTGTAATTGAAAAAAATTAAAAATTACTATTAAACATCTTCAATCACATATAAAGCTAAATAACCAAATCTATCTCAACTAAACTGAAAAGCTCAAGAGAAAGATTCTACAAGCAAGAGAGAAAGGGGCAGAAAAAGAGAGAAAAATAGGAATTACGGTAACGAGAACACACCCTGTTTCTTGACGTCCTCGGGCCTGCCCGCGGCGGCCATGAGGGCGGCAGCGGCAGCCGCCTGCGCGGCCGCGTCGACAACACGCTGCTGCTGGGGCGTATCGGTGTGGGGCATCGTAGCAGCCACAGCCGCAGCCGCGGCAGCCACTGCCGCCTGTTGCTGTTGCTGCTGCTGCTGACTGTACGGCACGTTGCCCTGCCAGTTCGGCGGTGGATAGTCCTGCGAATGTCAAATGGATACTCTGCTCGCTGAGCTTGCACTTTTTCTTTGAGAGTCACGAGTTTATATAGATACTCGAAAGAGACTGGTGAAGGTCTCCTTCTTTCTCTTACCTTACTGCGGCGCCGCCATAGTATTATTGGCTCAAAAACTTAAATGGCATGGCAGGTATATGTTTTATATACATATATGTATATATATGTATATGAAAGAATGGCGCAAGATGGTTAAACATTTGTTGCGCAGAATACAATTGATTAAGCTTACAGTATACTTACATTGCGAGTGGCACTCGATTAAAGTTTTATATCGTACATGTTATAAATATTTGTATAAAAATTAAACATGGCATCGTCAAACAATGTTGCTTTATCACAGGTCAAAATCTGATATTTGCAGAATAATTTCTTTTCAAGTAGACATACTATTGTTGATTAACATCAAGGCACTAAAATATCTTACAAGATGAATAGTTGCTTTTAGAGAATCTCTGCTTGTTGAACTATACACTTATATTCTGTGATGTTTCTGACTCTTCCTGCTTAAGAAGAAATGAAAAATAGATTGTCAAAATAAGGAACTTACGTTTCTGTAGCCCTGTGGCGGCTGCTGCTGTGGTTGCTGCTGCTGTTGTTGCTGTTGCTGTTGATACCCTGCGTAATCTGGATATCTTTGTTGCTGGGGATAGTTGTAGTTATAGCTTCCATAGCCTTGAGTGTACTGTATTGGTGGTGGGGGTTGACTAGTATTTGGCGGCGGAGGTGCAGCCTAAAAAAAAAAAAAACATGATTGAATTTCATCATGTGGATAAAATATACTTATGTAACCACTCAAATCACTAGAGGTTATTACCCACATATCAAATGAAATGCTAATTATTTTTTTACAGTAATAATCTAGGTAACTTTGATAAAAACGATAGAATATTCACACAACTTACATTGTATTGAGTCATCACTGGCGGTGGATAGCCAGTAGAATTGGGTGGATTTGATGCCTTGTTAGTTGGTGGCATATTACCCTTCCACTCATGTTCCCTGGGAGCTTCTTTCCTCCTAGAACTTCTTTCCCTCTCTCTTGAGGTTGATCTGGACCTTGATCTCCTATACCTAGTTCTTCTTGGCGATGGAGATCTATCATATTTCTTTACTCTCCTTCTCATGCCATCAGACTCCTCACTGGGGCTGCGTGGCCCTTTCCGCCTTGCCTCTGGTTCCATCATGATATCTCAGGTTATACTGTAACTACATCAAAGATAAATGGTTATATTGTATTAATGGTATTGATTAAATCAAATTATATACTTTATAAGACCTATTTCCACTAGATTATTACCATGCTAATGGCTCTAGCTATGAAATCTCTCAAGGTATGTTATGCCCTACTTTACACTGGCTAATTAAAATTCATACTTTAAATAAATAATAATATTGACTTACGCATACCTAGTCAATACTAATTGTGATGCTAAACCATTATTCTAGGGTTTCCCCTGTCCCTACTGTACACTATTTCCAAGTGTTGATACATAGTAATAAAAAAATTCCGTACAGAAATGTACTTTCTCTGCAACGACATATGTACATATAACTTTTTTGTATTTATCCCCAATCCAGAAAAAAAAGCCTAACACTCAACCCATTCTTCCCAACTCCAAACTCAATTACCTCTACCTTCTCCCCGCTCCGCAACACCAAACAACGTACTAGGTTACTACGTTCTTCCCCTCCCCGGTACCTGGACACCCTCTTCACGGCGCGTCGGCGACGTCGGCCATGTTAAATGCATGCGCCGCTGCCGCCGAAACGCGCGCCGGAATAACCTCATTTTTCACGCTCACCTTAGCTTACAAAACAGCCGCTCCGTTGGGCTCACGTACTCCGGGTATCTCTAGGAACTACTCGCATGTCCCTCGCGCCCTGGTCTTTGCGTTCAATGCACTCACGGGCCGACGAGAAAAATAGAGCAGCGTAAGTAGGTATACGTCGCGTACAACTATAAGTAAGTGTTGCTCGACCAGCTCGACGCACAGACGAGGATTCGGGATGATGCCGAAAACTGTGGCAGATAGATGCGCGCGTGTGAAAGGTTCCTCAGCAGCTCAGCACAATCCTCAGGGTGCGTCTACATAAGAGAAAAATCGTTAGGTTACAGTTCTCTGGTTTTTGTCCATCGTTAAGGGTCAGGCCACATAAGCGCGTACGACCGCGTTCGACTGCGTTCGACCGCGGTCAGGCGCACGCGCTCGCTTCTCTCATTGGTTGGGAGCAATGAGAGAACCAATGAGAGAAGCGAGCGCGTGCGTCTGA
>UXGD01005695.1:0-13922 GCA_900474315.1 Torymus auratus
CTCAAAACTAGTCAAAATCTTTTTTGAAGGCAAACCTATCGGACGCGTTTTTTAATATTCTTTGGTATGTCACAAAGCATACGGGAAAAATCTTGGACAATTAAAAGCGTCTTTGTCTCACTTTTTGAAGGCTGAAATTTTTGATGAAAATAGCAAATAAATTTTTTATTTTTAAAAATTTTCTTTAAATCTCAGCAATTTAACTTAGAAGCGTTCTACTTGAAGTTTCAAAAGAGAAATTGAAACTACCCTAGCAAAAATTTTAAAATGTAAATAAATGTAGATAAATGTAAAAAAATGTAAAAAAATGTAAAAAAAAAGCGTAAACAAATGTAAAAAAGTGTAATAAAAAAGTGTAAAAATCGGATGGATTTCAGACGTTTTTTAAATTCTTTTACCCTTTTCTTTCTTTTGATACTCATAATTTCAAAATTCTTTTACAGTTTTTTACACTTCTTTACACTTCTTTATATTTATTAACATTTTATTACAGTTTTTTTGTACTTATTAACATTTCATTATAGTGTTTTTACACTTTTTTTACATTTTTTTACACTTTCTTACATTTTTTTTATATTTATAGATATATATGGTTAATAAAAGTTTTAAAAATGCAACAAAGTGTAAATAAGTGTAGAATTACATTGTAAATGTTTTACGGATTCTTATAAATTTTATGAAATGTACAAAAGTGTACTAAAATGTAAGAAAGTGTAAATAAGTGTAAAAAGATGTAAAATATGTCCACTTTCTTACACTTTTTTACACTTTTCTACACCTTTTTACATTTTTTTTACACTTTCAATTTTTGAAGGGTAGAAAGAGCTTTCATTTCTTTTTTTTAAAATTAAAAAATTAAAAAATTCTGCCTTTACAACCAATTTTAAACTCTTATAACTTTTTTTAATTGTTATAATGTTTATGATTACTTGAATATTTTTTAATTTCCAAGAAATGAAATGAAAGTCCTTTCTTTATAGTTTCAATTATTTTTTGAAACTTTTAGTTGAACGTTTCTGGGCTAAATTGTTGAGGCATAAAGAAAAGAGCTTTCAGGAGACCAGCGCTAGATAAGTCCAAAACGGAAACACCTCAGACGAAACAATTTTCTTCAGAAGAATAGAAAGAAAATATTGAATTGCTATTATAAAATAAGCTGTCATATTAAAATTAGCGTATAAAAAATGCTTTAATATTTGATTTATCAATATCCCGGTTACCGTAGATATTGCATAGCAAAATTCGTGAAGAAGTTGTTTCAAATTCTCCAGTGTAATCTGTCTTTTGAGTTGAAAAAAATGTATCATTTTCATCTCTTCGTCTCTATTGCATACCGAATAAAGCAAAGCTAAGACTGGATCGGCCACCATTTAGCTTATACTAGTTTATATTCAGAAAACGTTTCTCTCCACCTCCTATAATCCAGTCGCTATAGCGGCATTGCGATAATCAACTCCGGAGCAGCAATTACTTAGAGGGGCGATGATCGAGTGGCTCCGCCCAACACCGATACCCACTTAGAATTTCGTCCAATGAATGTATAAGGTAACCTTCATTTTCATGGTAATGTAGTCAGCGTTAAGAAACATAAAATCTTCAGCCTGTTGATTCCACTAACAGATAATTGCGTTGCTATTTCTTTTCAAACTTTGACACTTGGTAACGATTTTGTTTCTCGGTTTTTGGTTAGAGTAAATAAACAACTGTTCTAATAAAAAAAAATCCTATACGTATATAGTTATGTTATATCTATATTATTTAATCTTTCAAATAATAACATTTATTTATACGGGCTAATCGTCTATAATGATGATGTTATACTCACTTCGTTTATAAAGCATGCATCAGTCGAACTGATGATGTAATTAAAAGTACAAACCTGTTATTGGCAAAAATTATTTATAAAATTTAACAAACCTTCGAAAAGAAACATTTTTCTAATTATAAAAGAAATGAAGCTGTTTTTTTCGAGTTTCATTGTTCTTCGCGATTCTTTAAGTATATATATAAAACTTTTTCTAGCTCAACGATTGAAAGTTAACAGGTTTTCTCAATATTTCTCGAAATTTTCGCTATGTACATCTACTGTACGAGCTCACGGGTCTTAGAAATGAGCTCCTTTTTCTTTCAAAAGTTGAAGATCTAGAAAAAATTTCATAAATTTAATTTCTACGAGCTAAACGAACAAAAAAAACTGGTGATCTTAGTTTTTCCCTCTCACATAATTGCTACTTATTCCACCTCGTTCATTATACAACGTAAGCAGCTGCCATATGGTTCTTACAGATGAGTAATCAATCGAGATTATTAATGTACTGTTTATTAATTTACTTGCAATAAATAATTAAAACCTGTCATTGCATAGATGTTTTCCACTGTGTGTTGAAACCATTGTGCCTACTTATTTACCTTTATAGGATATTGTTCCAATTTGTCTAGCTTCATTAGCAGCTTTTAAACAACACACGTAAATTCGCAACTTGAAAAATCCTCGATTGCTCATCTACTATAATATATATGACAGACCGGTTAAATCAGCCTGGCCCCTCAACCCCCGGCAAAAATCAATCACACCCCCCTGTAATCCAATAAATGCCCCATGAGTACACACAACAGCATACCCGCAGTACCCAGTACCTATACATATATATATACTGCACCCTATACCAAATCAAAATACACACACTGCCAGAGTTCTCTGTCAGATGGGAGCAAGCACGTGCGGCAAGTGGAGGCAACTGCAATCAGGGGGCGATGGGGGATGGTCCGGCCGCGGGGGGGCCAGGCGCGCCAATCGCGTGGCCGCGTGGGCGCCTCGCTCCGTGCCCGCGCACCGCCCCGAGCCCCGAGAGTCGGCCACCGCTCGCTCGGCACTAGTAACGCTTTGCGCGCGCTGCCGCCGGGATCTTCGCCTTTTTTTTAAGACAGCAGCATAGCAGCAGCAGCGGCAGCCCCGCGCTTTGTCGGAAATCCGCCTACGGGCCGCCGGGAGGAGCGAGGAGGAGGAGGTGGGTGCGGTAGGTACTAAAGTGTATATAGCCCGATGCGCGTGCTCTTTTGGCGGGAAAGCTATCCGAGGGAAACGGGAGAAAGACAGAGATGGACATAACCTAGGAAGAGAGGTGTTTCGTAAGGTCGTATGTGGTTCTGGATGAGCGGTTCGGGTGTATTGTGCTCGTATGCAAAGACGAGGTTTGCGGTGGCGTCAGTTCGGTAAAGATAACTTTTCTGATAAGCTCGCGCTGATGTTGCAACAAGCTCGTAATAATGTTACAATTTTACAAATGCATGTGTGGCGATACGTCGACCCATATACGCACTCTCATGCATCCGAGAGGAAAGAGGCATCGCGTGTATATAATAAAGACAAACGTCACTGCATCATACAACCGGGAGAGAGAGAGAGAGATCGGGCGTATCGATTGGCGGACCTCGTTCTCTCTCTCTTTCTCTCCTGGCTATCCGTATAGCTCTCTTACAGCCGGGCAGGACGCGATGGGCGTCGGTGTGGTTCACCTTTCGCTCTCCCCCTTTCTCTTTCGCTTTGTCTCCGTCGCTCTCTCCCATACGCTATCCCTACCTCTCTTTCTCACTCTGCTGCGCGCATACGGTACACGGGTAGGTACTATTGCTTGTGCGCGTGAGGGCGTGTGTTAATATCGCTCATATCTGAAATTTTCGTGCCCGCAAACCGCAAGCTGTGGCCAATGAAGAGCGAAGCGGGAGTTTCGAAAGCCTTGTGCTGGTGTACTGCTATTTATATTCGCACATGGCGTTCGATTAATATCGGAGCATATATTTGGTCCGAATTCTCCAGAATGTATGCAGGATAGCGCGGAACGCGCCGTGCAGTTTCATCAGTTTTCGTTCTGGAGTTGTTTATACTCCAGTTTCACGGACGCGCGTGGAAGGCCATAAAAGCGACAGGAGGATTTATAAACGCGCAATTAAAGAGGCGCAAAAAAGCGTACGGCCTTTGCTCTCGCGTTTTTGTCGTTTTTTTTCTTTTTGCTTCGTAGCAACAATATAAGGTCCGTTGGTATTTACGACACTGCGATGAAACTGTTTCCGGAGGATTAAGTTTTTCTTCCAATTTCGGTAACATTGGTGTAACATTTTCCAGAGCATTTATTAGAAACGTAAATTTTCTTGAAGCTTAGTATAATAATTCAATTATTTGATGATTCAGAGTGGTTTCCATTGCCAATAATTAAAAACAATCGCAGAAGTAAACAATCACACGCACTGTAAAAACAGCATAATATTTTCGTTTACTCCGAACACACCCGGTCACGCACCTGTCACGTGACAGTCATAAACTGTCACGATGTTTCAAAATCACTACTTTCCGATACAATAACAACGTAATATCTTCTTTTGTCCCTGAAATCCTCAGAAATTAACATTTACAAATTTCTTTCCTCAATTTCACAGATATTCATTTATGGAAACTCCGCCAAACTCGTCACGAGTGACCGTTAGTGACGTCCTGAACCCAGTGTGTGGCAGGTAAGATTGCTGCCGTCGTCACGACTCGACTGCAGCTGCAGCTGGCGTGTGCGCCTGCGCAGACAAGAACGCCTCTCACTTCTATTTCTGTGCGGCCTCTCGGCGTTCCGTTCTGCAGGCTGCCCGCCTGCCGCCTCGGTCATAGAGGCACGCGCAGTGTCAGTGTGTACCCGTGGCCGTGTGTGTCCGTGTGTAGAAGTGTGCGCCCGTCGTCGGGGCCGAAAAGGCGTCACGCAAGGGAAGGCGTCCTCCCAGAAACGACACACCTACTCCCGAGCGCGCGCGCTCTCACCGTGGAAGTGAGAGAGTAGTCAGATACACATTATCGCCTGCTCGCTCGCGTGCTTATGTGTATAGCCAGTAATATATACACCACCGTGTGTGTCCGCGCTGCACGGCCCTCGTCGTCGTCGTCTACGTAGTGCGGCGCGTGATTCGGCGTCTTTCTCTCCTACTACGCGCACTCTCTCCTCCCTCTCGTCGCACCTTTTTTATCAACGTGCGCACACGCCTATGCAGAGAGCCTCGTGTCTTGCGAATCTAAAAGCTGCCGAATTTTCCTCAGGTGCAAGGGAAAATATACCTGCAAGTAGCCTTGAGTGCAGGATTAGCAACAAAAACAAGACAGACTGCAGTATTTTGGAGCGGAGCAGAGTGAAGTGTCTGGTGTAGCAGTCCGGCTGCAGAGTGCAATGCATATGTGCAAGTTGGAACTGATCAGCTTAGTCAAGGTTCTCATGTGATGCCTGTGCGGATGAAAGCCACTTTCTTGAAATAGCTCCAGAGGCGAGCACTACCAAATTCTCAGGCCACTTGGATTCGGAGCTCTCTGCTTCTCTCTGCGGGGGAAACTCGACTGTCAAGGCCTCAGGGCCACTCGCCACTCTGTGCATTATGGCACAGGCAGGAGCGAGTAAGAATGATAAGGTAAAGCAATTGTCTACAGTGCTTCATTGTTGTATTTTTTGTTTTCTCTAAGTATTACATGTAACTTATGAACTTGACTTCATTTTTCAAACAGATTTTATGATTAAAAGAAAGATCTAAATGTCTAATGGTATTTTAGTAGCAGGTAAAAAGAATATTGTATGACAACTGATATTCAAGCATTCCTAAAGTGATTAAATCTTGGATTATGTGATTACAGACTAATGTACGCTGGATGATTTTAAAAATTATATTAAGAATAAGAATTATTCTATAAATGACTAGTATCATTTAAATGCGTGATGCGTATAAATATTATGTAATGCATAAAATTAAAATTAATACACAACATAAAATTGAAGAGTTTAAGTAAGAATTATAAATACACAATATCTGAAAGATCTTGTTGAGCTTAAAAAATTACCAATAAAAATAAAATTAAAAATAAAATACTATTCTAATAATATATCTTAAATAGAAAAAAAAAAAAATTTAAATAATGACATACTGATAACAGTAAAATGCACAAGGTTTAAAAATAGGTACTAAAGTTACAATATTGATTGACAAGCGTTTCAAAAATCAATTCCCCTCAAAGTAGGTGAAGGCTTTTTTTTGTATATCTGAAATAAAACCTCCTTAAACAAACAAGAGCTCTCAATCAATAAAATTTTTGTCGAATAAAATTTCTCCACCACAATTCACCAAAAATAATTTTCGAAATGAAAGTATAAATAAAACCAGCTGCGTTCTGAATTTCAAAGTTTCACTCGAGAAAGAAAAAAAAATTGAGACCGCAAACGCAATCCACGTAAGCGATACGTTGTTCCACCTTCGGCTTTCACCAGTCGCTCTCCGCGTTCCCTCGAGTCATTATCTTCGGATCACCGTCTCGCAATTAAAATCGCTCGCGTACAATCTCTCTCTCTCTCTCTCTTGCAAGTACGCTCTCTTTCTCCATTCGGAAAACTTTGTCAACCGTTCCTCTCGACTTTCACACACCGTATGTACATCATAATACCGTGAACGAAACAGAACACCATGGCATACACACACACACACAGCCGACCGCACGTGGGAGGAGTAGGTGGGCTTTTCGGAAGAGCGCGCACGTGCGCTGTGTGTATAGGTGGAGTCTCTCTCTCACTCCCCCATCCCTCTCTCTGTCTCTCGTGGGTGGAGGCTGCCTGATGCTGCCTGCTACTCTCTCTCTCTCTTCTCTCGTTATCTCCCTGCGGCGTCGCCGCCACCGCCGCGAAGAAGGAACCGACCGACGACGAGGGTTCGAGTGGGCGGGTTACGCGGGGATATAAAGAGCGAGCGCGAGGCGCCGGCGGATGCGCGAAACTTCATCCCCCTTTTTAGAGCGAGCGCGGACTGCGCGACAGCTGCTCTGCGGGCTGGTACCTCCCTTTTTTGGGATCGCCGGGAGGCGCGGCGATGATGACGGTATAATACGCGCGCGAGCGCAAACGGTGGCGCACACCACGTGCTTTGATGACCGGCCGGTGTGGACACTCAGTCTTCGGGTGATACTCGTGCAGAGAGGGACTGTCGTTGGAGTTTACTGTACGCCGGGTGCTTTTGAACAATGTTTGGAAATAAGTATATCGTTGTGGATAACGCGATCCATATTTTCGTGAATTTTTAAACAATACCTCAGACAAGATATTTTGATAACATTTTTTACTCTAGGTTTCTTATCTTTAGATCTATAATAGAAAATAATTCAGAATATAGTCACTATAAAAGATTCAGTTTACTTGGAAATTGGAAATTGATCTAGCAAATAATAAAAAAGATATTTTTTCTGTAGTTTATTTTAGATGGGTTCAAAGTTTACAATATTGAAGTAAAATCAACTTTCAAAAAAATGATGTTGATTTTGTTACTTTTGCCTATATTATAAAATAACATCTAAATGAAATTTGTATTTTTTTAAAACTTTTTTTTTTTAGAAAAATATCGTTTGAGATGTGCATTGAAATAAAGCTACTCCTAACGCTTGTTAAAGCTTCAATAAAAAATTCAGCTTGAATTTGAACCTCGATACTAATGTTATTTTATGCTGTAAGACGGTATAGAAATAGGAAAATCAATATAATCCTAGATTAAACACACCTTTTTTTTACGAAAGAATAACAAATCAAAATTGAAACGCGAACTCGAATATTTTTCAATATAACGTATGCATACACCAGTATATTTCAATTCCACGTAAACATTAATCCACGCGGATCTCTTTTCAACTCCGAAAATAAACTCCCGGATAGCATACCAACTCCTCGTGTTTCATCGCAGCGCAACACACGCGGGTTCTCTACCTTATACTCTACACGCGGTGCAAATTATACAAGCGCGCGAGCCGCACGCTCTTGCTCGTCTCGCTTGGATTATTTCGTGATGCGCGAGGGTCGTTACACACAGCAAGTGGGCGGGCAAGCGAGCGAAAGGGAGAGGGAGAGAAAGAGAGAATGTGCAACCGAAGGCCGCGTTCCCCTTTGTGCGTGTGTCTGTGCCCCGTATAATGCGCGACGCTTTTGCGATACGAAAAGGGAAGCCCGCGGCATAGGCAGCACCTCCCTCGTGGGGCGGTGGACGACTCTCTCCCTCTCTATTTCTCTCTCTCCCGACAAAGAAACTTCTGCAGCCGGGTGTCTGTATGTGTGCGAGCATAAAAAGAATAGAGCCCCGTTGGGCGTGTTTTGCGCAAGCGAGCGCGAGCGCGGGGTCATCATCGGGGTTTAGAGGTTCAAACAAATCGGAGAGATTTTGGTAACTTTTTTTTCCCCCTTTTTTTTAAGATTTCCGGGTGAAAAATTTTGAAGTTGTAAATGGATGATGAAACACTGGAGGAGTGTGATGAGTTAAAGCGAAGGCCTCAGTGTCGGGAGCGGTGATCGTTATCGGTATAGCGATGCTCTGGGCGTTATATAGTTAGCGCTGTGAAACTGGTTATGTAAAAATTACAAGAGAATATACGTATAGTGTCGTGAAATAGTTCGAATTGTGTTTCTTCATACGAAGAATGGAATCTGTTGTTAAAAATATTTTTTTTTATTTTTTAAAAATATCCTATTCTTTTTTAACCATATTAAAAAAATTTTTCAAAAACTAAGTGAATAAGGAATAAACGTCTTTTGTACTTTTTAGATAGAAACGCATTGTTAAAAATTAGTAATTCCACTCCAATTCCAATAATAACAACGGATTAGAACTGTAAGAGATAATAATAACTATTTTCCAATATTTTTGTCTCCTCGTATATACGAAAATACTCCAGTGTCATAAGAATAAAAAAAAAGCGTTTTAATTTGCAAATCGAAATCTACAACAACAAAAATAAATCATTTCTTTCTATATAAAAGAATCTGCTTTGGAGCGATAAATAAAAAATTCCTCGAATTTATTCGCAGAATAGGTATATCGGACTCCATTCAGCCAAGCTACGATTCATCCTTCTCCGAATCTCGAAATAAAAACTAAAAGTGCCGACTGCATGATAAAAGTCGCCTCCTTTTCTGCAATACTTCAAGTTCCCCCTACGAAAAGACTCTAAAAACGGAACACAATAACGAACATTTCTCACTAACAGGCTGCACCTCACTATACCATTAATTCCTTTTGAACATCGTTTTTCCCCTTTACCCTTCGCACGTGGTTGCCCAGGCAGACAGCCACCTGTATACATGCCCGCTTGCGGTCATCGGTCCCTGGAGCCGGGCGCGAGCACGTGCACTCGGGGGCGTCGTGCACCGGGAGGCGGGCCTTCCTCCCTCGGGCACGTGGTGAGCCAGCGTGCGCGCGCTCGCGCTAGCTTTTCCATTGCGTGGATATATCTATATACATACAACATCGCCGTTGCTGTGCGAGTGAGACGGAGAGGAGAGGGGTGTGAGAGAGTAGGGGGGGCATTAGAGTGAGAGACAGAGAACACGTTCTCTGGGCGGCCCGGGCGTAACCGTCTCGGGGACGCGCCCGAGGTGCGCGCGCGATTCGCCTGCGGGCGCGCCTGCGGGTGGAGATCTTGCTAAGCGATGGGGCTTCGTTTAGTTGTCGTTGAGGATGTTCATTATAATGATTATGATAGTGATGGTCATTTTGTCTGAATTGATGCTGAATTGATGGTGAGGGGTGTATAAGGTATTGATGGAATATATCAAACTTTTTAACGATATTGAAGAAAAAGGATTTTTTATAAAAAAAATATTTTTTTTAGCAAAAATAAAACAAAAATATTTAATAACAAACTCGTAAAAATCAAAGTATATATTTTTACTTGCAAATATGTAAAAGTGCTTTGAATATATTCGAAGAAAGTACTTTAATTTTATATAAAGATTAACATTCTATTATTAAGTCATGTAAACCGTACCAATAGATAAATAAATAAATAAATAAACCAATAAATAAAATATATAGATATAGCAGGTGCTAGGGGCTCATTAAATTTTATGATAATCAATGTTATAGAAATAAAATCTTTTATTTAAACCATGATTTATACTAGCTTGAAATAAACGATTTTATTTTTAGATTTTAATTTAATGTCACTAAATAAAAAAATTTGCAACTGCAATGAAGCAAATAAAATAGCAATTTTGATCTGCAATTCTATATCCACAGGGAATGAGCTTCGCCCGTAAGCTTACCGGGACAACTGCTTAGTCTAAGCTTCCGACCTCTGTACCCCCTACAGAGTCTTAAAAAAAAGCGAAAACACGAGAGACAAAAAGTTTCCCAAAAGCGAACGTGTTTCCGTGTGTGAGAAACCGGCAGAATGAAGCGAAGCCTCGATGGCAGAACTCTCACGCAGGTTAGCTACTATCAAAAGCTTCTCTGTCGTGGTCTCAGTTTTTTAACCCTGAAAATAAATTAAATGTTCCGCGATGCTTTGTTGCGATAATAACTGGGTGCTTTTGGTTGGTGACTTTAACTCGCACAGCCTATTTTGCAATTCTCATTTATACAACCCTTCCGTTTTCGGCAATTTTTACGAACAATGGAATTTGGGATTCTCAATCAATCATGGTCTGCTGCCCTCATCTCTCATTACTAATAACATATCTAATACATTGAATTCGCTTTTGTTAAATAACAATTTCGAACAAACTTTTTACACTCGGCCAAACCTGAATTTAATTAAGTATAGGGTTGTGTCCTATAATAAGATTACACACAGAACTTACACAAAGACATCGTAAAGTTCTTTTCATTACACCAAAATCAAAGTTTGCCTTACTTACATCGTCCCACAAAATTAATTCCAAAAGCAGCATAAAAATCTTAACAACTGACGCAAAATTTAACGCTTCGGATGTCCATAAAAAATATCCCGCATCCCCCAACACCTTCCATTCTAATGAAGCAATTTTTATTCAGGAGGAGATCGACGAGAACGATGCCCAGGCGCAGGCCCAAGCTCAAGCTCAGGCCCAGGCGCAAGCGCAGGCTCAGGCGCAGCAGCAGCAGCAGCAACAGCAGCAGCAGGAAGCCGCCGAGCAGCAGGCGGCAGCCGTAGCTGCACAGCAGCATCTCGAGCAGCAGGGCATCCCCACGCAGATTCGCTTCCTGAACGCGAGCGTTCTACAACAGCTTCAGCAACAGCACCAGCTTCAACAACAGGCTGTCGTCGCGGCCCAGTTGCAGCAGCAGCAGCAACAGGCCACACTTGTTGCACAGCAGCAGCAACAGCAACAACAGCAGCAGGATGTCCAGCAGCATCAGCAGCAGCAACAGCAGCAGCCGCAGGTGATCACGCTGCAGCAGCTGCAGAACTTCGTGCCTTTACAGCAGCAGCAACAGCAGCAGCATGACCAGCAACGCGCCCAGACGATATCGATGCAGGCGCTGCCCCAGCAGTTTTTACAGGTACTTTTGATCTTTGGGTTTATTAGGTGATTTAAGCTGATTAGAATAATTATGTTCAACTGCAGCTTCGACGTTTGAGTAAAAAATACGTTATGTAGAAGTCAAAAGGGAAGTAACTCTATACTTGAATTGGCTACGCCGAGGCAAACGTAATTTTGTTTTCATGTTGATCTCTAAGCATATTTAAGAAAGATTTATAAAACGGCGCGAAATTACAATATATATCCTGTCTGGAAAAAATTAACGTGCTTACAGTTATAATATATATATACATACGAAGCTATTGTCATTATATGTGCAACAAGGCAGCCATTGACTTTTTCAGAATCGGATGATGATATTGAGCACTCGTGCATAGCCACTCGTTCTCAATCATCACCCTCGCTAGAAAAACTTAACTTTCCTTCTTAGTTGCACAATGTACTATTGTATTATATTCAACAAGTAGACTTGGCTGTATCATTCAATGATGTTTTCTCATAATGCACTTAATTTGATATTATGCCCGTGAAATTCGTCACTTCATGCAAGATTATTCAAACTTATATGGCTTTCAATCTGGCATGTTAGTCAGACTGCATTGAGCTAAAACTGCTTTCCGTTTGTTTTGAAGAGTTACGTGATAAGTTAGTAGGTTCTAGATCCCTTAGTATTTTTCTACCGAATACGAAAAAGGTCATGGAAAGGAATGCAAAAAATTCCGTTTCCCTTTCGAAGCGTAATTTACGACCTCGGTTTGTCATGGGTCACATGCCAAACATATATAACAAATTCCGGGTCTCGAAAACTTTCAACATTCAAAATTTCATATTTGACGAGATTTGGCAAAGAAAATATTTTTGTGGCCAATAATTATTACATGTTTTATTCTTTTAACGTTTATTTATAGTGCAAAATCATTAATGTAATGCACAATGATTAGTTGAAAAAAAAGCAGCTGCATAATCTAGTCGTGCTCTTTTAGCAGTACCATTAAAAAATATATATATATATATAATAACTATAATTTTATTTCTGAAAATTATACTTTATATTTTAACATATTATGTCTTAGGTACAGATTCAAAATAGGTTTTCGAATAAAAAATGCAGTAGTCTAGTATAAGACAAAATAATTGATATTTATTTTAAATAACAAACGATTAAATATATTTGTAATTGAAAAAACTGCCATTTAATTTTTCGCCGTATTTTCTGGGCACATTAAAAACATCACAAATGCTCGTACAACATTTCGTTTACTCGTTATCACAAAATCAAAGCAAAATCTGAAATATGTAAGAAATGCAGATATCACGCCGGTGTTTCATTTCGCACGGTCCGACAGACGCTTATATCTACTGCCGTGCGTTGGACATGCGGGCATAATATATAAGTATAGGCAGTAGCCGCCGTTGCCGCGCTCGGAAATAAAAAAGCGCGGGCGCGAACGCCGCTGGGAGCTCAGTTCGCGCGCCAGTGGCGACCGCGTTGCGGGCGTGTACACATCATCATATACACATGTGAATGTGCGTGTTCTATTTTCTGGGTGTAAAGCGAAAAGAATTGCATCTTGTGTTTTGTTTTGTTTATAGTTTGAGTAGAGGACGATGCTCGGTTTTTATGTACTTACATTATGTTGGCGGATATTTTTAAGAAGTCGCAGGTCTTGACGATGATAAGAAATGTTTAGAAATAGGGAGAATCGAGTTTGTATTTGTGATTTTCGTAAAAAAAACGTGTAAAAGAAATGAAAATTGCCTTTTGTTGAGAAAAAGCATCATTATACTCTCAGTTGTTATGATGAAGATACTGCTGAAAGCTGATGTGGTTATAAATGAGTCTAGATGTGGGAAGAGGTGAAAGTTTAAAAGGTCCCATTGATAAACTGTGATTTTCATCTTCTTTAGATAACAAGGTCACTACTACTCGTAAAAGTAGCGTGAAATATGAAAGGTCTTCGAACTTTGACTTAATTTAGAAACGAAGTCAGCGCTTTGTTAAGCGCAAAACGTTAATTTTAGTAAAAAATTAATATGTGCTAATACCATTACCGCGCTCTAATCGCTTCATGAATTACTGCACGTAAACATAGTCGTCATTGTTCCCTAAGTACCTCAACGGCCGTATATATGAATGAATTTTGTGCAATCTCTGATATTATAACATAGAATTCATTGACTTCTATTGAAAATTTCTTCTCTCTTCATTTCACAATTAAATGAAATTTGACAAAAACAATGAAAACATATTATTTAAATAGTGTTCATTTTAAGTGACAATTTACAAACACGTTGATCAAACCAGAAAATGTGGCACATTCCACAAGAATTAGATGAAGAATCAAAAGAATGCAAGGAGGTATTTGTTAAAAACCAATATCTTCAAATAAATTATTTTTAATTTATATTTATTTTTAATTTTTCTAAGATTAGTATATTGTTACTATTAATTATGATATAATTTATACCAAACAATAAAACTTGAAAACATAAACTTTAAGTTTTTAATCTTATAATAGAATTACTCGTGCGCATTGGATATTTAAAATATTTATGATACTTAAGGTAGCATGAGCGACTTTTCTAAAATACTAAATCAATTTGAAAACTTGACTGAAATATTCTTCAAGTCTT
>UXGD01005696.1:0-13922 GCA_900474315.1 Torymus auratus
TACTTTACTTTTTCATTTTCTTTTACACATTATGTATTACTGAATTTAAATGCGCAAGTTTTTTTGGTAAAAAACATAACCTGGTTAATAGATCCCGATTTATATTCCGTTTCCGTCAACTGACCAAAAATCATAGATTTATCCATGTATATTGAACGTTCAAAGTTATTTTTCATAGATCACGGACAGCTGAATCAGATAACACAATTTATGCTGACTAAAAATCTAACCTAAAATTAGTGGTTGGTTAATGATTAATACATACATGTTTTCATATTGAGTAGTTTATTACAACTTTATTTTCAAAGAAATTATAGATTTTCAGTTCATATAGGGAAAATGAACACATTGAATTGTACTTCTCCCATGAGATCCTGTGTTAAAAGTACGAGTTCTGACATTTTTTTTTCTCTTTCATTTGCTTGGTGAGCCCAAGTAGGACACACACCATTAAAAAGCTTGAGATTTCAGCTCTCGATACAGATTTTTCTTTTTTGATATTTATAGGTTTTAAAAATCGCCGTAGCCACCTTAAACATTATTTCATAGAAGGCATAGTTTCTGAGAAAAAAAAATCAGGAAAGTTGCAAAAATGCGCACGTTGCGCTTCCAAACGCTCACTTTTTTCAAAATTCCTGATTTTTTTTCTCAGAAACTATGCGTTCTATGAAAAAATGTTTAAGGACATTTTCTTCATAAAATGGCGTGAACATGGAACCTGCGAATACGAACATATTTTTTGTTTTAGGAAAAAATGAAAATTTTCCGAATTTCCCGGAAAAATACATCGGAAACGATTATTGTACATTTCTTAATGGTACATTTTATTATCGCAAACACGAGTTACAAATAGATGGTTTGGTGCTTGCACGCCGCGGCTGGGAGAGTTGACATGAAACGCCTCATGTAAACATAGTAGTATGCTATAAATATTCTATATAATATATAGAATAAAACATAAATCATTCGTTTCACTTTGTTTAAAACGCCATGATGGCTTACACATCTTGGTGGGTACATGTATAATTATACTTTTCAGATAAAAATTGTGAGATTTTATATATGTGATCGATGGAAATAGTGAGGTATAGAATAATTTTACGTATCTCTTTTTTTGGTACAAGAAACCCACTTGTACAGCTTTCAGTCCATTTGATTAACCGGAGGCTCCGGACTGTTCTTGTTAGTTTTTCGTAAATACGTTCACGTGGTTAAAAGTATATTTTTTAATTTGATATAACTTTCAGTATTTTGAGAAATTTGGAATTTTTCCTTCGCCAAGTTCCAATGAAATTGAAAACGTAACAATTTTATATACAATTAATATAATTTGATTTTCTTTTGATTCTTAAAATCGACATGGACTCGTCGATTAACCTTTGCCATCACTTACACACCATTATCTCAAGTGAGTAAGTAGCTCCTCGATCGAAGTTTTTTTCAGTTAATACTATAGATTGTATTAAGTAGTAGATTTGTTTACCGTTTGTCAAAGATATTATGATAAAAAAAATTATAATCGGATAGGTAATCAAATAAAAAATTGTTGCCAAAAGATAGCTTT
This sequence comes from Torymus auratus, assembly GCA_900474315.1. Lineage (NCBI taxonomy): Eukaryota > Metazoa > Arthropoda > Insecta > Hymenoptera > Torymidae > Torymus > Torymus auratus. The sequence goes on from UXGD01005696.1 coordinate 1,565, forward strand.
GTAATATTTAGTAATGACAAAGTAATTTGACGAAAATATTTTATTAAATAACGATTTATAATATTGATTGCATAAAAAGATAATTTTGAATAGTATAAGCATTAATAAATATTCATTAACTGAGGACATGAACAAATTAGTTTTATGAAAAGGATTATCCTCGAATAAAACCCTTGCCACTCTGCTTCTATACTCATAATCACTTCCCATTGTCCCTCTCGAAATTCCCGAAAAGCATCAGAATCTCGTTTCCCAAACCATATGCGCGTACACGTATTCCCGCCATCAGCCTCCGTGCGTACGAGCCACTGGAGAAGAGAACCTCGGAAACGTCAAGGCGATATCCGAGAGCCGCGCGCGCATCCTGCGAGAGACACTAGGTACGCGTGTGTGCGTACGCGTATATCTGTGTGCATGTGCGCGAGCGCGTGAAAACGAGAAAGAGAGACAGACTGTCAGCGGGGCCGTGCCGAGAGAGAAAAAGGGAAGCAGAAAGACATCGGGTGATGTTGTTGCTATACCGGTAGTGATGGTGGTGGTGCTGCTGCTGCTTGTGGTGGTACATAGCCGGTGCGAAAAAACGGGAAAGACAGAGGAGAGGGAGAGGGAGAGAGAGAGGCGCTCGCTCGCGTAATTAAGGACCAGAGAGACATCGATCGGATCCTATATACGCGCGCGTCAAGTGAGAAAGGGTGGCGCGTCGACGACGACGACGGTGGTGGCGGCACTGAGAGAGGGAGGGGGAGTACCTCCCGTTGCAACCCGCCCGAACGAACCTCTCGCTCTCTCTCGGCCCCAAATCGAAGAAGCGTGAAGGGGAGAAGGAGAGACAGAGAGGAGCGAGGGACACACCCCGTGGAGAGAAGAAAATAGGGAGAGAGGTAGGAGGGGTTGAGTTTTAGGTGTGGAAGAGAGTGGAGAGAGAGAGAGCCCTACCTATCTACCGATATCTTATTTCGCCCGTTCGCTACGGTTAAAGCTACGGCGCAGCTCTGCGGCGAAATAGTTGTTACAGCCCATGTTACTGTCACGGACAACTTCACGTCTATGCAATTATAGACTCCCACTTTTTCTGTTTTAATCCAAATTAGGTTAGACTGCACTAGGGTTGATGATTGTTAAATGTTTAATTTTAGTCACTGTAGGTATAAGAATCATGTTTATTGATTCTCAATGATTCAGATAGAAATATTGAGGATAAAAAAAGTATTAATCGAACATTAATTATTTGAGTTGACAGCAACACGTCAACATCCAATCAGATGACAGTCATTTAAAATTTTCCGTTAATTATATGAATACGTGCATTCATTGAACTTTTATAAGTTTACCTGCCTTTATGTCTAATTATAAAATCTAAATTAATTCAACAGTAACGCTTGTTGATGTTGACGCTCCAAAGTCAACCTTAACAGTAATTCGATTCGTACAAAATCTAAACTAGGTCAAAATTGGTACCAGTCACAACGGTAGCCCACAATTAATATAATTAAAAATTTGATAATTGTGAACTTATTGGTTGATCCAAGCGTCAACGGCAAAAGATATAGGCGAAGGACAGCTCGCGCGGCACCTATAAGGCAGGTCTGGTGTTGCGCCGCTTCGCCATGGGCTTTATACGGCAATGAAGGGGTGGCAAAGGCGAGGCGGAAATAAACGAAGAGGTGCACCCTCTCTCCCTCCTCGCTCTTCTCTCTCACTCTCTATAGCTATCTCGCTCTCTCCCTCTCGTCTCCGTTCACGGGCCAGGTGCGCGGCGTGCGAAGACAAGTCGTCGTCGAGCGGGAGAGAGCGAGAAAGAGAGGAGAGAGAGAGAGAGAGAGAGAGCGGCAACGCCCATTTTTTGATAAGCTAGTTACCCAACCTCCCCCCGCTGTGCCGCGCGCGAACTCTTTTTCTCTCTCTCCCTTACTCCCGCTTCTTTTGCCTTTCTCTCTCGCTCTTTCTCCCTTTTTCGCTCGCGCGCTCTCGCTGATCAATAACTGCATAAAAATAAAGTGAGCCTCTAGTCCGCTACCTTTAACCCGCGCTCTCTCTCTCTCGCGCGCGCGCACCATCATATCCCTCTGCGCCTGCCTTCCTCCACCTCTCGGGTAGCTTTCTCTCTCTCTCTTGCTCTCGCCGCCGTCGTCGCCGTCTCCTCTCGCGTTATACCCTCTCTCACTCTCTGCGCTGCACCTCTGCCGCGTGCGCACGCGTTACCTCCGCGGAGTCGAGCGGCAGCACCTCGTTTTTCTTTCTCCTCTCGCCTCTTTTTTCCATGACCGCTTTTTCTTACGTATACGTGTAGAAGGTGTGCACGCACACCTGGGCTTCTGGTTACCCAGACGCTGCTGCTGCTGTTGATGCAATGGTATGCGCGTACGTGTGTACGTATTTTTTCCTCCTGGAGCGGCAGCAGCTTCCTCCTCTGCCACGTTCCTCTCTCGCTCTCTCTCCCTCTCTCCTGCGCCTGGTACGCACCATAAAATAACGTCCTATCGCTTTCTTTCCTTCATCCTCTCCCTCTCGTATGCCCTCCTTCCTTTTCGCGCACTTTTCCGCATATTCCGCACGCGGGGCTCGCGTTCTCTGGGTTTTTTCGCCCACTCCCCTCTTTCTCTCTCTCTCTCTCTCGAGCCCGGTTTCCTATTCCCCACCCCCACTCCGCGCTCTCACGCAGAGTCAGTTTTTTCTCTCGCTCGCGTCTTCGGCTCTTTTGTTCGGCCTGCTGCCGTTGTACCTCTCCCCTCCTCACCCTCTCTCTCACTCTCTGTCTTTTTCGCTCGCCTTCTTCGTCGTCCTCCAATGAGATCCGGAGGTTATTGCCTGTATTTTCTTAAGGGATGAATTCCCCCGCGGCATATGCTGCTGCCGCCGCTTCGTGCAACCGAGGTCCCCGCTGCATGGGGTGAGAGAGCAGGACGAGGAGGAGGAAAGAGAGCGAGATGGATGGAGAAAATGCAAGTAGATGGTGAAAAAGGGAGTGGAAAGAAGTGGAAGAGGGAAAGAGAAAGAGAGGTGACGTCGCCGATGCACATTAATGAAGTTGCTTCTACCAAGCCCAAAGTCCAGCTCTGTGGGATTTGGTTTATATAAGAACTGCTAACTTTTGCACGGATCGAAAGGATAAAAGAAAATGGCACGTTATAAATATTATGATGGTTTTTGGAGTTAAACTTCTTTAAATTTCTTGATTCATTACAAGACTTGACGAAAACATTAAATTCTTGCAGTAAGAAGTATTTAATTGTTGTTGTGTATGTTGTCGAGCCATAATACAGAGATGGTTGCATCTATAATATTAGATAAACTTTGAACCCACCATGAAATAGAATCCTGCTACTTAGCCTGTTAACACTGAATTTTGGATATGGTAGTTACCCAAAACGTGTGCATACTATATTCAAGATTTGATTTCGTCAATATTAAAAAAATATAATGTGGAATGATTATGTTAAAAAAATATGGAAAGAATTCTTAATGTAAAATACAAGGAACGATCGCAACATTCCTTATAATGGTTTGTACAGAATACTTGTGAAACGGTCCAAAAATGTATTAAAATTTGCGAATTCTACTCCGAAATGAAATCAGTGAATTCGATTGGATTTGTGGTTTACCAAAATAAAAGAAAATAACGATAATTATAAATCAGAAGCACGGGTAAGAAATGCAATGAAGGCGAGGCAAGGAGATGGAGGCTGTGATGAACGTTGGTCCTAAGGGTATTCGGTTCATCGATGCAACGGAAAATTGGAAGTGGGATGAGAAAGAGATGAGAGCTAAAAAACTTCATCTTTAAAAGTCTTATTTTGAAGAATAGAGCTAATTTAAAAAGTACTTAAAACAGCTCATAATAATAACAAGCAGTTAATTATAATAAAGTTGGTTAACTATTAAATTGAAGTTCCTGAATGTACGTTGCGCCACTCATTCTATAAACATTGCATAATGAGGCATTTTACCGAAATGACCAAATGAGGGAGAGCAATATTAATCAAAATTTTTTTGAGAAGCACACCCACCATACTAGTTTTTTTATTCTTTTGGCCATTCTCAATGTATAAATAATCAGGAACATGGTAAAACCCTACTTCAAACATTAATCATTTTGTCAAAGAAAGTCACACATACATTAAAAAAAAGAAATAAAACTAGAGAATACGAGCTTTCATTTGGTTTTTACCGGATGAAAAAAATGTTGATACCTTTAAAATTAACATTAACTCAAAGATGAGCGTAAAATACACAAAATACTGTGAAAATACAAAGGAGCATCTTTGAACTCATGTAACTTTTGAAGAAATAAACATTGTTTAATCCGCCAAAAAGAAAATTAAAACTTGCATTCTCCAAGCGGTTTCTATTTTCATTTTTTTTTAATTATACGTGCGACTCTTTCTGTCACTTCCTGGTCACTTTTCAGCCATTTAAAAAAATAAATTTACTGTTGGCAACCAAACTTTCCACTAGATTTACCGTGTTCACAATTTGTACATATGTACCAAGTTGTTTTGTCATCTCAGTGGAATTGCTCAAATATATGCCATGCCAAAAGATTACCAGAGGCTAAAACATCCTGATCGCTTGGTAAAATGATTCGCAAAGCAGAAAACACCGTCAAGATCGCAGTGATATATCCGTAGCTAGTATAGCAAAACGCTTCGTTGGCGAGTGGATAAAATGCCCGGGAGAGAGAAAAATACCGTCGACATCCTTTTTCCCCTTCTCGCGGAGAGAAAGAGAGCGTACTCGCCATCTCGCGAAATTCGATTACTACTCACTTTGGCGGACCGGCACAGCGTGCGCACGTGTATAGGAGGAAGAATAATGACGAGGAGCAGGAGGACGGCTTCGACGAGGACGACTCGTGAGCTTCCGACGGGAGGATATATACACGTACAGCGGAGGAAAAGCGGAATGCCGAGAGCAGCAGCAGCAACCGAGTAAAAGGGGTTGGAAAATTAGCCTGTGTATTACGCGTGTGCGGTACGCCCGCTTCTCTTTCTCTCTATCCGGCTTTTTTCTCCTTCTCCATCTTCCCCTTGTCCGTCTCTCTCGTTTCCAATATATCTCTCATTCCTTTCTCCCGATTCTTTCTCCCTCGTGCTCTGTCCTTTTCTCTCTGTAAGGGGTACGACTCTCTCTCTCTCTCTCTCTCTCTCTCGGGTGCGCTCAGGGCTTAATGAAAGTCGTTCCTCAAAAAAAGGGAATCAAACACTTCTATGGAGCGAGAGAAAGAGGAAGAGTTAGAGAGGTATGGAGAGAGAAAGAGAGAGAAAGGGAGAGAGAAAGCCCGGGCATTGACTTGTTCGAGGAAGTCGTGGCGCTTGAGGGTGGAAACGTGGAGCTCCTCCCGAACGCACATAATGCTCCGCACTTTTAGCTGTACACACATACTTACGAGAGAGAAAGAGAAAGGGTATACAGGCGCACACTCGTGTAGTAGAAAATTCGTGCATGCGAGGATTTTTTTCCTTCCCTAGTTGTGAAAGCGTCCCGCTCAGAGCGAGGGAAATATAGCAAACGGGAGCGTAGAAGGGCATTGCTGGTTTTACTAAAATTAGGAAGAGATTAATACAAGAGATTTTTACTCTTCTGATTTGATTTGCTGACTCGTATCTGCATTAGTACATATAAAAGAACATAGGACATCACATGGATCTTCATAAGAACGATTCTTGACTTTTTGGATCTATCGATTTGTGTAATAATTCGTTAGTATTAAATATATGCGCAAAATTAAGAAAGTTATTTCAAAAGTATTTTTCCGCGAATATTCAACATGTTAAATTACATATTGTCCATAACAAAGTCAAAATCTTTTTTTTATAGAATATTATTTTATTATATTTTTAATATTGATAATATTTTATAGAATATTATTATATAATATTTTTTATAGAATAATCACTTTGGCGCGCTTTATTATGAACGAAAAACAGAACCTTAGAAGCTACGTATTATCCGTTTATACCTTTAAAACTGTATCACTTGAATAAATCAAAGATACATTCGAAAAAGCTAGAAAACAAAAACAGGCTGTCATAATGGAATAAAGCACAAGAGTATACTCCTCGTCAGAAAAGATTTTGAGAGCGTTTATAATTCAGTGTCTTGTAGCGAACATGTTTAGTTGAAGAGAGAGTGGGGAGGAAGAGAGAGAGAGAGAGAGAGAGAGAGAGAGAGAGAGAGCAGTTGAAAAGAGAATCTGGAAATGGGACCAAGGGTGGAGAAAGAAAAAGAGGAGTGGAGAACACAGAAGGCAGCGCGCGTAAACCCCGTTAAAGAGAGAATGAAAAACGGACAAGGAGAGAAACGGGAGAGAGGAAAAGAGTGAGAGAGTGCAATGGGGAGCGAGGGTAGAGAGAGAGAGCGAGAGTAGAGAGAGAGAAAGGAGGGAGGAAGAGGAAAAGAGAAAAAAAGAGAGGTTTGGTGACCGTCTTCCATTCAGGACATGAGATTGCGTAATAAGAGTTCTCTTCTAATGCGCTGACTGTAAGCGCAGGTTTACGTAAAAAGTTCCTTTTTCACGAGTTCTCTGATTGCGCGAATGCCACACTTAAAAGTCTTCAGGATCGCGCAAAGGATTATCTGAATGGCCCTTAAGAAATTTCTCAGTCAAAGATGACCTATTAGTTTTATTAGCGGAATAATTTGTTTTAATCTATCTCATAAAAATCTACACTAAGTTTGTTATTTTTATATATAATAGCATCCTATATTAATCAATTCTTTTGCTAAAAGGATTGATGGTTGTATGGGTTTTTCTTATTTCTTATTTTTTTATGAATTAAGTTTTATATAAATAAACCAACTCAGCAGAAACTTATTTTTCAAGTTGGTTGTGAAGAATTCTTTGCTGAACAATATAAAACCGAAAAATAAAAAATCTAATAAAAGTTAAAGATGCAGTATTCTTTTAAATACAATTATTACGCGATGAAAGATATTTGATAAAAATTCGAACTTCCATGATTGCTGAGACAATACCCTACCAAAAATAATCACGTGATTAATCACGGGAATATCGTGTGAAAAATTGTGTGATTTTCACGTAAAAAATCACGTGAGGTTATCGACCAATTCCTCACGTGATTTTCATGTGAAAATCGCGTGAAAATCGCATGATGCCGGCGTAACGAGAAAAATTTTGTACTAATAATTACTAGTTTTTATAGTAAACGACGAACATACTCGTATTCTCATCAAAATTACTACAATGTATAGTCAAAATTGCTATTTATATAGTAAAAATTGAAAAAAAATAGCAATTTTTACTATACTTTGTAATAATTTTGATGAGAATACGAGTATGTCCCTCGTTTACTATAAAGAATAATAATTTTTAGTACTAAATTTTTCTCCGTTTATATAAGCATTAAAATTTCTTTCGTTTTTTCGGTATATATAATTCTTAAAAATATATTCAAAATTGAATAACATATACAATAATTTGTGAAAAACCTCTATTACGCTTAAAGCCTTGCATGCATTTTTCACACGACGCAAGCAGCTTGCGAGTTATTACATGTAGGTAAACGGAATGAAAGAGGTTTTTGCTCTCTCTTACATTCTCTCTCCCTCCCTTTTCTCGCATCTCTCTCTCTCCTTTTCCTTCCGCGTTTTCCGAAACAACTTGCAGCTTTGGAGGAAACTTCGCCTAGGAGCAGCCCTACCCCAGGGATTTCTCGCAGCGCGACTCCCACTCACGCAGGGAAAAAGGAGCAGCCTTCAATTACTCTACGCGGAGTACCGGAATAGGAGCGGGAGGGAGAGAGAGAGAGAAAGAGAGAAGGGCGGTGAGACGTCGACATGGGGCTGGCACTGAAGTCTTGTAATGAGAAAAACACTGCGTTTTCGCGAAACTCGCGAGCTCAAACAATTGTTTTATACTCCGTTTGATTGTTGTGGCGTGGTACCATATTTCTTTTCGGTTTGGTGGATTTTTTTTTTAAATTTACAAGTACGTGGGAAGCTTATTAGCATTTTCTAATTACTGATATCGTATGCTATATGTTAATTAAATATGAAAGTTCTTTAACTTTAGCTTGTGTTAAAATTAAACTAAACCCTATTTTATTATTATGTACCTATAATTACTAATAATTAAAGAAATAGGCGTATTTTTAAGAATGTTTAAAAAATTGTCATTATGAAAAATTAAGCGATGCAATAGTTTATCATTTATGCGATTTAGCTTCATAATTATTGGATGCATCATAAAATATATATACCTAATTATGATATGCGAAGTTATGGTGTGTTGCATTTTGTAGATTAAAATTACAACTGCCTATAGGGTTTATGGCACAAACTAATAAATAATAAATAGGTCATGGCCTGGACATTATTGGTTTTTTATTTTTTTAATGCTAAATTTTAAATCAAGGTATTGGATACCCAATAAATACAAGTTAATAAATAATATAGAATTTACAAATTTTACTCAAAATAAATTATTGTATGACAGTGCCTAAAAATGTACTAAAAATAATCGTATTCTTTTTTTCCTTGTTTTATTATTATCTTACTGTGATAATACTTTTATTTAAATCTATTATTAATTTCAAAATGTTTTGGGCAGCAAACTTTTGGAAATACTTGATTTGGATCATCCTTGCAAATATACGTTTGTATATATGCGCTGAATTGATCATCTCCATCCAAAAATGCCTTGAGTAATCCAGATTCATTGAAAATTAATGGGCAATCTCGTAGATTTATGCATTCATATTCATCACCACAGTTCTGATCTAAAGAAAGAAGACAATTATTAAATTTAGTCGTTTTGTTATATTGTATAAGAATTTTGACCATAATATTAAAAATACATACATGCTTGTACTCCAATGATGCAAAGTAATGCGCAGAAACTAATTAGCACTTTAAAACTCATATTTCTACTGTTGGAGGACTGGACGGATTTAAGTTCAAATGATGATCAACCAATAGTTACTTTACGTTTTGATAATCTCTTCGAATTAACTGGTTATATATACCAACTTATTTTGGAATGTAATTATTATTCCTTTTAGAAAAACCTTTAAATGAACTAGTGTTTAGTCATTTGAGAGTAAGATACAATTGTGATACTTGTGTAAGCATTGATAAGATTGTTTCTTTATTACGATGCTTGCCTTTGGGTAAAAAAACGTCATCGATACTTTTGTTATGCTGAATAAATTAAAGCGGCTCACATCCGTAGCGTTGTTTCGATGTATAACCAATATCTTATAATGCTATTATGATTGTTATCTGAATGTACATACTTTGTTCACATAGAAAAATATACCTATATGTTTAGCTTTCATAGACGTTTTTTCTATATGACGTAATTGCTTCTAGAGTAAGCGGAAATGTTTCACTTTGTAAATACTGTGGAAATTTGATATGAAAAAACTAGTTTTTATGACAACTTACACTTGTATCGAGAAAACAATACCAATATCAATAAAATAATTAGAAAAAAAAATTAAGACAAATATATCACTTTAATAAGGAACTAATTATAAGCTATTAAAACGAATTTCTGCATTTAACTTGGCCACTGATTAAGACACATTGTCCTGTCGCGTGACGACAAAGAATTACCATCATTGACAAAACAGCTATACTTATATCCCTACGTGTATCCCTACGTGGTCCGAGCTCATGGAACAATGTAACTCTACCTGAATCAACGACTATCATATGAAAATTCAAAAGCACATTGATCTAACGAAACGATTAGCGCCCTGCAGTTTTTCACATTATAAAGGTAGATCATATTGTAAAAGAGGAAGGTGAAAAATCACTGCCATTGTTTTAATCCGGACGTTGGGTACATATGTCATATGTAATAAGCATTCAAATTTCGAGGTCTTATTTTATGTATGTGGTACAACATTGTTTAAACCACGAGAGGGAAAATAAAGAATGTCCCAGATCGCATGTAAATTGACAAACATGCGATCTGAGGCAGTCTTTATTTGCTTCCATGGTACCTATACGATTTTTTTGTCTGGCGAGGTTGAAAATACAAGCTTTGTAGAGCTAGTGCTTTGCCTATTCTCCACACCTTTATTACTCCATACCTTTTTAAAAATTCCAACCTTATGCCTGAAGTCGAAATCCCTAACTTTTGCCATCCGCATTTGCCCAGGGTTATACTTGTGGGCAAACCACATGGGATAAATACTTTTTACGAAAACCCATCCTGGGATGGTCGGTGTATTGGAATAATTCAGTTTGGATGTCTGGGTCACATTCCGTATAGGCTTAGACACCGAAACTGTAATATTCCACACCTCCCTCTCGGTTTGTGAGAAGACAATCAACACCTAACCAATCACACGAAATATTGACAGCGAAAAAACGTGTTCATCCATTCAAGTAGTAACCGCGCCTGATTCCCCTAAGTTCTAGAAAACCTGTAATAAATTATACTAAAATGATTATCACACACCACTATTATTTTTTATAGCTCTAGAAAGAACAGAGGGCCAATTAGCGACATACGTTAAGAGGTCAAATAGACAAAGAGTAGGTGTATCCGTTTTGAGGTCAGCATGAATATGCACCGTTTCGTCGTGCACAGGAGATTCGCGCACGTCAAATCATCGCTCACCCTTCGATTCCCTTATAAAACTACATCCTACGGTCGTACGACTTTAGCTCAGCAACCTTGTCTCTCTACGCGTCCCAGCCTGCAAAATATTCATCTAAGCTTGCCCGAGTCATTTAGCCCGTGCAGATCCTTTTCCGGGGAAAAAGAGAGGAGCGCGCTGACGCGTCATCGTCCCCCGTCGTGCATAAATCAGTCGGGCAGGTCAGTACGGGGCATATCCTCGGCAGAGGGCTAAAACTTTCACGTGCGAGGGAGGCGGGGAATGTCTGGCGCGACGGAGGAAGCCTAGCTCGAGACATGCGAATTTAGGGTGCTAGCTCTCGACTTGTCGTCTCGCCCGTGCCTCATTCTGAAGTTACACGTATATATATGCATATGTACGCGTGTAGGCTTGCACGAGTCGCTGGAGACGCTGCGTATTTCCCTACAGCTCACTTTTTCATTCTAACTCTCTTCTGTGCTCTCTCTCTCTCCCTCTCTCTCTCTCTCTCTCTCTCTTTCTCTCTATCTCGTCATCCCTTGTGTAACAAAGTGGATCTTTCCTTCCACATATGGAATGTGAAGTATGCGGTAGTTTGCAGGCTCTGATTAATGTGCTCTTTTGCGTATTAATTATATCCGACGAAAATTAATTAAATAGTCGAATAAAGTGTGTGGGTCAAAAGATAACAAGTGTACTATAAAGTACCATTACGTTAGCATTAATATAAGGTCAATGCTATGTTACAGTAATATTCTAGTATCACGTCGTACTATATTAAAAAAATTGGCTCATCTACTGCTGGTATCTGTTGCTAGTTATTTAATTAAATAAATTGGATACATAGAACTCTTCAGCTCATAGTCACATAAAATACCATAATTTTAGGCCCTCTCCCATTGAAATATATGCAGTTCCTGAACCTGAACTCGGCGGCAGAGTCACAATGTTGAAATAGCAATATCTTGGGATAAAATAGATCAAACATTCGTTAGGTCTCATTTTATCACAAATTAAATATATTTTTAGAATATTACTTCTGCATATTTCTAATTATGAAAATGAATTTTTTTAGGTCATTTTATGAAGAAAATTTTAAAGGTCTCTTGGCCCCCTTAAGGGGATGCCTTATACCGGCCATGTGAAACCATGAATTTCAATATTTTTTAAAGCAACATTGAAATGTTTATTTGGAAAAAGACGAACGTGAAGCGCTCTGTACACGTAAACACTATACTCAGATTTTTTGTATCATTCTATTGGTATTTTTATGCGATATCCATGTTTGACAAATAGCTTAATTGCTGATTCCTACTTACCGACAGTACAGTTTTTATTTAATTAAATAAAAAACTCAAAAAATGAATTGCGATGAATTAAAAAAAGGACGCGAAAAAGAAGCATTACGTGAAAGAGAAGCATACATCAACAAAACAAATAGGGATGATAGTAAAGTAGTCGATAAGAAACTAAAAAGAAAAATACAGAAATTGCAAAAAAGGCCAAAAATGAATAGTGATGAATTAAAAAACGCGAAAAAGAGGCATTACGTAAAAAAGAAATTTATTAGAAAGTAAAAAGTGACGAATGTGAATAAAAAATTAAAGAATTCAATAAATAGAAAACGCTAAATGATAAAAAAATATGAAATATGAATGAATTAGTTGAAATTCGATCAGAAGACAATTTAAAAACCGCTGCTAACTGCTTTAGCAGAATGCTTTGTCAAAGAGAATTGATAAATTACATCAAATAATTTTTTTAAATGTATATTTTAATATAAAATT
>UXGD01005697.1:0-13920 GCA_900474315.1 Torymus auratus
GATTTCTTGCTTCTGAAGCTCTGAATCTTCACAAAATTTGAACCAGAGCTTTAGTGCACTTTAATACAGCTGTCACCTAAATATCAAACAAATTTCATTTCAAATTCTAATACCCAGGGTACTCCCTTAAGATTTAATTTAGATGGTAAATAAAAATATAATTTTTTTATTACAGCAAGATTCTCACCTGAGGACAAATACTCCAGGGAGCGAATCACATTAAAAAGACGATTTGGATTACTACTTACGCAGAAGCCATTACCAACCTATTAAGAATTTAACTTATTATAATAAACTTAGTTTAATTCATTTCAACTTTAAGTATTAATTAAGAAAGTGTAAATGGACTGGCATTTCCTGCACGTGCATGTGTTAAATGGAAAAAAGTAATTTTTTACTTCAAATATAATTGTTGAATTTACAAATTACATCTTCGACTGTGTTTTTTCTATAAATAATAATATACCAGTTTGAATTATAAAACGTACACTTTTAGTATATAAACATTTCTTTATTGGGCAATTTCAAAACGTAATTATTTATAAACATTTAATGTCTTCGTCTTACACTTATAAATTAAAAGAAATTAATAAATAAAAAAAAGAAATTTTCCACAATAGAAATTCATATTTACAAAACAAAAGTGTTACAACATACATTCCAGTATACAGAATACTCGAACCTGTTTTTGGTGCCAGACGCATACCACATAGTCTGCATAGAATATTCAATATAAACACATTAGATAAGATATGTTATAATAGTAGTTGCAAATATAATGCTTATTGAATTATTATACAGATTATAAGCTCATTTGCATATATACAATTATGTTCATTCTTATACATATTTACAAAATCCAATTCAAACTTTATTCCTGGATTTGACCCCTAAAATGAAAAAGTTCTCAAAAATATTGTCAAGAAAAAAAAATTCTATATTTTAGAGGTAAACAAAAATAAGATATTAAAATAATATTTTATAAATAAATTTTTAATAATAAAGATAACAAGGTTTAAATATTTTACATATTACATACATCTTGATAGATCAATTTCACTTTTAAAGTACATTTTTAGTTTAGTTTTTTTTTTGTAAACTATAAGTTTATATTCACATGAAAAGAAAATAAATCATTTTAATTAACAGCCCTATACACAAAAATTTTATAAATTTGAAAATTCTATCGCTATAGTTAACAAAAACAAATATAGGTAATTTTCGTATGACGAAACAATAGTTCTATTGAGTATTATGTGTGCTATGTACATAAGGCCCTAAATATTCTAGTTGGAGCTGTAAAAAATTATTTTAATTTAACGCAGCATGGCAACAAGATTCATATTACATAATAATTTAAAATGTAAAAACCTAAATGCGCCTGTCAACACCTGATATATCATTCAGCCTTAAACGCATCTGTAACTGACTAAATTCCCCCTAAAATTATTATGATGTATAAATTACAAAATTTTTAAAATTTACAACTTCTACCTAAAATAAAAGAGAATTTTTAAGGAACATTCTGTTCGAATTTCAAAGGCCATGAAGAATTTTAAATATTTCTATACACGATCATCAGGAATACGTACTAGATGTTAGAATGAGACTATAATAGAAACCATTCAGAAACTGAATTATTAAAACAAATAAATTTAGTTAAAGAGCCTATTATTTCATTTAATGTGACTTTTTCAACAACAAACAGTTTTAAAACTTTATTATCGCATACCTATGTGAAATTCTCAACTTCAAAGAAACAAAAATGATAAATGCGATTGTTCGTTTAAATGTTTGTATGAAGTTTGAACTACATACAATTTGACTTCTTTTTTTTTATAAATATTCATTTATTATAAATTTAGAAATTGTACTATTAATCATTTATCCATGAAAATATTTTATACAAGCTTTTTTTGATATTTATTTTTATATATACTTTGATTCTGAACTGCATTTCTAGTTTAATTCAAAGAATACTATAAATATAGCGTTAAAGTTAACAGAATTAAAAAAAAATTAAATTTCCCCTAAATTTAAGAATAAAAATAACGGATGATGATTAAGAAAGTAAAGCCATTGAAGTCTTATTCTATTTCTAGTATTGTCGAATCCATGCAATATATTCCCGATCGTTGAACACGAAATAAAAACTTAGAAAGTGTATTGTTTTTCGTCCACCTTTCAGTTCATCTCATTGTTTAGCGGGGCTGCCGGTAATACGTGTACTTGCTGAGCTTTACTGGCATTATAGACTTGACCGGGGCTGAATGGTTCGAGTCTCGGACCAGCGCCGGTACCTAAGTCATTTTTTCGAGAGGCATCTGCAAAACGATCATACAGTAATATAGTAGAAAAATTGAAATTATATTTATGAAAAACTTTGATAAATTTCATATACTTTTGTCAAAGTTGATACCTATATAAAAATAATTTTACTTTCATGCTACATAATATGTTATGCAATAAATGCAATATACTCATAGCTTCTACAGGCAGTTACAAAATATATGATATTTCTGGATGAAAATATATTTCATTTCTTGTAATTATGACATGAACGACATGATATATTAAATCAAACATAAAACAAAAAAACGAAAAACCTCACTTTATCAACAACAAGCAGCAACTCACTGAAAATCAACAAAACAAAACAAAATAAATAAAAAAAGAACCATGAGGCACAAATTTCGATTACCATTCTTCAGCTCGACAGCCGCGGGAATGTAGCGCGATAGCCGTACGACGGGCAGGGGCAGGTATCCACTGGTCAGGGGCATCACGTCGAGTGTGACGCTCTGCTTCTCAAGCACCTCGAGCGAAACTATTCCCGCTGTGCGCCCACATACAGCCCACATCGTCTGGTCAGCCAGTACCTCATACATCAACTGAGGTGGCGGATGATGATGCTGATGCTGCTGCTGTTGATGATTAGTCCCAGTGGCACCCGCAGCTGGATGCATGCGCGTCACGGTCAGGCAGAGATGGCACATGCTGCCGGCGCGACAGAACTCGCCGCCGCCGCCGATCGCCTCGACCCTCGACGAGACCGTGAACAGGGTCTGCGAAATACAAGAAGCGCGACACGGGAACACGAGTCGTGTTGGTGATGTGTGTGACATATGCGAGACAAAGAGAAATAGCTAGAGTTGCGTGTCTGCTTTTGGGGGGAAGGAGGGGAAGCATGCGAGAGTTAGTAAGAGCATATGGGGATGCAATGCGATTTTTCAAAAATCTATTCACGATTGTTAATCGTTTTTTTTTATCACTTGTACCTTAATAATCGCATTGCATTAAATAGTTATTTTAGGCAATTATGCAGTAAATAAACATTTACATAACAAAAAAGCAAAAAACTCTTAAAATAAAAAAAAAACATTAATGTCAAACGTATTCTTACCGAGTAGTCGGTAACGTCAAAATTGCACCAATAAACGTTGCTTTCCTTCTCGACCTTCTCTAAGTTCCGGATATGCAGAGGGTCGTCGACAACTTCTTGATTTTCCTGTTCATGACATTGTATAAATGTTATCAATTATTTTGAATAATCATAGATATTAAAAGGAAATATTAAAAAGTATAATTATACCTTCCCGTCGGTGTGCTCAACATCCTCAATATCCTTGATCGCAATATACTTCACCCGAAACTCCGTCTTAATAGGAATCGTGGATCTCTCGTCATCGTTGCCAATCTCGACCTCCCACATGAACGACACGGACATCCCGTTGCCGATAACAAGCTTTTGGCCAGCCGCTGGATTCAGACTCTTGAAATGCACGTCGGCCGACGTTCCGCTTGTCAGCTGTGGTTCAGTCAACTGCAGCAACTGGCTCGACAGGCCTGTCACAAGGATCTGCACGAATTTCCGACGCTTGGCTGTGTGAAGCTTCATGGTCGACATGAGCGGAGTACCAAAGTGTAATATTATATTTTCTTCCTCGCCCCAGGGACATTGGATGTTCAACTATGATGATAAAATACAGTTAAATATTATGTATTTTTTGAAGAATCATATTTATACTTGGTTCGGATTGACTCACTATGGGGAAATTGTGTTTCTTCATCACGGGTAAATACCAAAGTGTAATAAGCTCGAACAATAACAACTTAACATTTGTAACAACTTTAAATATTCACCTTATGCTCCATAGATGACGAATCCTTTTTAGGCGGCAGCTCTGCAAACACTGTTAGATGTAACTTGGTCGTGTCGAACGGTTCGCAGGGCGGTACAGCCACTTCAATTTCTCTTATCGTTCCAACACTTTGCTTTTCTTTGCTATCGTCTAACTTCGACAGCGTCATTCCTCTGGACGTTCTTAGCTTCAATTTCGAGCCTTCGCTTATCCTTACACTACCACTCGATATGACCAGCTCGACGTTTTGCGCTAGGCCAGCCAATAGATCCCTCGAACAGTTCAATGCGATTGTCGGCTGAGTTTTCGCCACCTACAACGAAAAATTTCTAATGAACACAATTTTCATAAACTCATTTTTTAGAAGAATCCCTCAATCGCTTACACAATAGCATAACCGCGGCTCCAGCACCGACGACAGGAATTCAAGCTTCTTTTCGACGACCAAAGACAGCTGACTGACTCTGTAATAACCTGGTTGATCAACTCGCTTCGTGAGCGTGAATCTGTTTACGCCCGGCTGCAGAGTGAATTCTGCCGAAGTGCCGAGCGCATTTCCGAACTCGCCCTTCACGTTCATCGAGGGCTTTCGCAGCTTCACGCTGTCCGAACGTTTGACTGCGTTCTTGGAGCTCTTGCCGACTTCCACGTTCGCCGAGCCCATGCTCTTATCCTCCTTAAGCACCATTAGGCTTGTGACGGGTAATTGGACTAGGCGTGGGTCCGCTGGCTTCGGATCCTCTATCTGGCATTTTAGTAATCTGTGAAAGATCGTGTAAAGAATTACATTATATTGATTCTTGGATATTGTATGGGCAATGCAGTTTTGAATTGATTATCAAACCTATTTTACATTTACATTTATAAATAATCATTTTAGCAAAAACTGTATTGCATAACTTAGCCTTGAAATATTATTTTCATTATTAATTTAAAATGTTCAGATACATGCACCAAAACATTTTCAGAAAATTTATTTTCTCCAAAAAATTGTATCTTTTAGTATTAAATATTATTTTTCTCGAAAGTTCTTCATTTGACCAGGGTATGGCTATAGTACTACTATAAATTTAAACTATCTCAAAAATCTTACAGGTCTATGTTAGTGTCCGAAATCTTAGCTCCCTTCCTCTTCGCCGTGGGCTTATGCACCTCTTCAACTGATAGTTCAGCTTTTGTACACGTCACTGGCCTCGGCAGCAAACTTTTCAGCACCACTTCGACCTTAACCTCGCAATCCTGAATCACTTTATCCGTCACATTCACCTCCATCTCCTGTACAATGAAACTACTGGCCATCTCGGCGAGAAGTGGTTGTGCACCCTTCAGCATTTTCGCGTATGCGAGCATCTCGTCGAGGTAGGAATTGCGTATGGTGATGTGCAAGAGTTCGGTGCTAGCGATTGCCGCGCAGATTTTTGTGTAACGCTCGACGTCGTCCATCTTCTTGTAGCACTGGGCCAGCTCGTGCTGCGTTTGTGCGGCCAGGTGAGACCAACCTTCAGAGCTGTAGGTAGTCAAAGCGTCCAGGAGGAAGACTACGGCTTTCTGATTCTCATTCAACTCGCTGTAGAAGCGTGCCAGTTTCTTGCCGATCAGTCGAGCAGATCTGATTCGACCTACGTGCTTGTACGTGCCCATCGCTGTAAAACAAAAAGTGGTGATTTTTATGAAGAAAAGTCGGTTATCATTTTTTGTTGAATAAATTTGATGAAATTAAAGTGATAACATTTGTCATAGAATCGATCAATGCTACCAATTGTTTTTGTATATTACACTACAGAATCATTCTGGTAGTTTATTTAATTTTATTTATGTTAATTTCCGATTGATTATTGAATAAATTATTAATGCATTAGTAAAAATTTCTTGCTTTGTATTTCTAATATATATTTAACAGTTGAACTAAAAATGTAAAATTAATGATTAATGAACCGAGTTAATTAGGTATTATATGAAAAGAATGAATATTTTTATTTTTTATCTAGTACTAAAAAAGTAAATTTACAATTATTCAATTTTTTAAATTAAAAAAGTGATAAATTATAAATTCAATATTTGAATAGTTTTGGTTCACGTTTCATTCAGAAGTGTGACCTATAACATAGTTTGAAGCTTCAAGAGAATCAATAAATCAATAAATCGTTAGAAAAAAAAAATGAGAAACGATTAAAGCAATAATAGAAATGTGCAGCTGAAAATAGAAACGACAAAGTTTCACAAGTATTTGTTTAGCTATACTTTTCTACTTCTATAGTTAATCAATAAAGAAAATTAATTTTTACTGTTTATAATGAAAATTTTCCATTATTTTTCTTGTTCTAAATGAGCAAATCTACCTAATTCTGTGTGATACAGATACTGTTTTCGAAAGGCCTCTTTGGATGAGAGAGCCTCCTTCAGTTTGTCGGTGGGCGTGGGCTTTTTGGGGTCGTGCGCCGCTGGTTCCGAGTCGCCCATGCCCGCGATCAGGTACACGACGGTGTGGAGTTGCTCGCTCGATGGTTCGTTGCCGGGCATCAGGCCGCAAAGTTTGCCCAGGTTTTCCAGCTATAATAATAAATATTTGATAAAGAAATGAATTTAAAATAAAATAAAAAATTACGGATATGTATAAGGCGTTTTAGAGTTTTAAACATAGTCAATTTTTCGTGAGAATAATAATATGATTCTAAAAATTATTTAAATGCGACACTTAGCATAAATATTTGAAACTTTTACAACGTATAATTCAGATAATCATTGAAGATACTCCTATATCTATTAACCAAGTTTTTTGCTCAAAGAAAAATGCGATATTTATACTTTTTCACTGGATGAAAATATTTTACATATAACTATTGAAATTTAGCAATTTGGTCGAAATAATTCCGATTTTCAATGCAATGAATTTTTTGTTTAAAATTTTCTAAGCCGAGTCGCTACTTGCAAAATGCAAATCTATAATAATTTATGAGTCACACAATTGCGACTTATGACTCATTACACTTGTTGAACAATTATATGCACGCGCGGTGTACCTTGTCTCTTGCAAGCGCCCACAAGCTGGCCGTGTGTAACGAGCACAGATCCAGCTGTTGATTATTATCTATACTTGAGGTCGATGATTGGCACGCATGTAATACTTCTAAAGCACACAGAAAAGCCCAACATTCAACTGAACCCTCTGGCCGTTGAATTTCGAGTATCCGAAGTTCGTTTATCGTGTCATGTACAAAAGTTAAGCATCGTTGCGCAACCTAAAAAGAATGTCATGTCGTATATATTGTATGAAAATTTTTATTTCTTTAAAATGAAAAAATACCAACCTCCCAGGGCTTGTTAAGTGAAAGTAGCATAGCACACTGTCTACCAAACAAGTAGCTCCTGAGATCTAATAGCGAGGCTTTACAATCAGCTATCAAAACTCGTGTATGATAATCTATACTATTATTAAGGTTAACACCCGTCCAATTATTCAGTGGACTTTGAAATGAACTCAACCACGTTGGAGTATCTAAAACAGATTATTTATTAGATATTAGGTATAATGCTATTAAAATAATTAAAAAATTTTGTACTTTTACCTCCAACATTTGAATTTAAGACAAATTGTGTAAAAAGAGCATCTAGTTCATCGTACTGTACCAATGCTTCATCATATAAACCTAACATTTCTAAAACGAATGCAAGCTCCTCCTAAAATATAAATTATTTTCAATTGATATTATTTAAATAATGCGTATATTTTTAATGATTAAAAATAGAAGTAATTGAAGAAAAAAAAAACAAATAAGAAACTTTCTTTTCAAAAGTAAAATATTTTATTCACTAATCAAAGAATACATTACCTGCAGTAAAAAATAATGGCAAAAATTCCAGCCTTGCTGGTTTCTTCTCTCTCGATGATCTCTAATTATTTCTTCAAACCTTAACAGAGTTCGATCATAAGCAGTCAGCATTAAATGCCTGATTCGACCTATTAGACCTCTCCATGACTCAGCAGAACGAGATTCGGACTTTATTGGATTGATGATAGACAGACATCTATTAAGCATAAATTTGTATGTAATTTAATTAGCATGCCAACACAATGAAAAATTTTTTGTGTTCTTACCTATCTCCATGTTTTGATGCAAAATCACTACGAATCTTATCCAATACAGTTGTTCGTGGTAGCAATTTGTTGCTTTTCTTAATATCATAAGTTTCTACCAAAACTATCATCCAGTCTTGTATCTTGGCTTTTGCTAATGTCTTTAGCCATGAGTCTATGTCGTCTCTAAGTGATGCCTTGTACACGTCAACATCCTAGAAACAAGCATTGAATAACAGCAATTCTTATTGTTTTCCAGTCGAATAAAAATTATTAAAATCTGATTACTTACTGAGCATTCACTCCAGTATGTGTGAAATATAGGCCGTTTGATGAGGTGGCAGTCTTTCTCCGGTGGTAATACATCTGGGGTAAAGGGAAGAAATGTTGCACCAAGTTTGACTTGTTTGATAGGTCTATCAAATGATCTCCTCCATTCGACTGAGTCTGTTGGTATGGATTTGGCCAAGTTGTTTGCCAATGTATTAAATAGTTCTTTGTCTCCTGCATCTGAAAGTATTTATTAATTATTAATTTCATAACATACAAGGACAAAAAGAACTATAGTGCACAATTCACAAATTGAGAGCAAGGGAGTATTGATTAAAGAGTAGAGAAGCAAGAAGAATCTATATTTTAAATGAAGTATACTTAAATTATACTTTCAATTGTTCAAATTGAATGTAAAATTTATTTTTCATGGCGAATAGTTTTTGTATACAAATAAAATCTTTTTTATCAATACATTAATTGTAAATGGAAATGAACTGAAATATATGTAGCCACAAAATGTTAAGATTTAAATTGTGAAAGAAGCAACACAAAAATATAAAAACTCTGGGAAAAATAAAATATATGCAATAAAGAACAATTGGCCAAGTCTCTCATACACATACTCTTACTCACTGGCACAAGTACAAATACTATAATTACGCCTTTTCCATTCTTACATAAATCAAATCCTATTATACCACTCACACTCACATACAATATCAACCTCACGAACCAATAGTACTCTACCAGACACAGAAACCATCCAAACAAATCCACTTTGCATGTACAAGTGCTGTGTCACTTCTGTTCCCCATATCCCATTGGAAAGCTCGAAATTCTGTCTTCAACATCCACACACTAATTAAACACCCGAAAAATTCCAGAACCTTAGCAGACGAATCACGTCCACAAGGAGACAGAAGACACGTCTCGCCCGTGGGCGTCGCGACAACAACAAAGTATACAAGTAGACGGCTGCAACGTCTGGGGGGCGTAGTAAAAAACGAGGTTATACGTGCACAGACTGACACACTGCTGAGGACAAGAAGACAAATAACTCACAGGTGACGATCGGCGTGCAGTCCATGGAGGTGGTGCTGTCCCTCGTCGACGGCGACCTGCTCCGTTCATCGACGACGCAGCTCGGCGACCCTCCATTGCAGTTCATCTCTGCTGCCCTCGCTCATATCACTCTTCTCAGCACATATACATACACACTCACTCACTCTCTCGCGCGACAGTAGCACGCAGCAGCGCGATTATATGCGTTCTCGCGATGCACGCACGTATATAATGTACAGAGACGATCTTTGTGCGTCGCGCTCGTGTTTTTTTCCGCGATATGCTGCGCCGTCCCGGGACGACGACGACGACGACGGCTGCTCTCGAGACTGCGGGGGTAAGTACACTGAAAACGCACTGACGTTATGACGTATATAACCTCGCGCGCGAGAGCTATACTACTCTGCTCGGGCCGCTGGTGCTACCACTCTATACCAGTAAGTATACGAATACTGTAGCTGTACTCCACTGTGTATGTGAGAGAGAGAGCTGTGTATATATAGGTATATATTATATATATATTTGTGTAGCGTGCGGCGCGCTGCTGACTGCTCTCGTGTTTTTTCTTTTCTTCCGCAAATGTTTTCTTCGTCTCGCGGTCTCGGCTGGCATGAGACTCGTTGGGAGAATGGGGGCTCTTGCGGCTGGTACCTATGAGTATGATAGTGATTTCTAGTTTGTTACTAGCTCTGCCTAGCCGTGATGAAGACAAAGAAGGACGTATATGATTTATTGTTGCGGTACTTACTTACAAGCACGGCGTTGCAATATAATCGTGCGCGTACTGTAAAAAAGGGCGAAATGACGAGTATATAATTTATTCTCTGCAAGTACTATATTTATAATGCTCTTCTTTTAGTTATCAATTTAGACTATTTAGAGGATAAAGTTCTTAGTGGCGTAAGTTTAGTTTTATTTATTTAAATGAAAAAGGTATGTAATATTCAAAAGCAATGAATTTACTGTTAGATAACAGTTATGTAAAAGCAGAGGTAAAATGTTTCACAATCATAGTATTACTCGATTCGTCTTTATCTACTTTCATTCGTTACGTATTTATACCGAGGCATTTACTATAAATTATTTATTTCTCATTATATTTTAGTTTGGAGCGTGAATATCAATTATTTGTCACAATTTTTTTTACTTGGTATCATTCTTAATAATTCAGTAACTTTTTTGCGATTTGGATATTAGTTAAGTTTGAAAAGAGGGAAATCGTCCAGGAGGTAAACATAAAGTAGAGAAATGTATTCCCCATCTAAAATCTATAAAACTTTTAGTGCGTATTTAAATTGACATTAAAAATTTACTATGTGTATGTATGTCTATTATCGTTTTTTTTATAATTGACAAGGATATAGATTCTTTTACAACAGCTTTCTTTTGAAAGTTCTTGTTTTCTGTGTAAAACTATATAGCATATACATGTAAGATACGAATTGGAAACTTGTAAAAAAACCAGTTAAACATTAATGGTCTGACTAGACTTGGCCTATATCTACTTTATTTACTCATTTAGATTTTTCCTTGAATTCTATACTTTAAATCCTTTTAAGAATAATTTTTTTTCAACCTCTACTAATATATCTATTTTTTTCAACCTAACTAATATCCTTTTCAGTAGACAATGGAAATCAAATTATTACTATAATACACCATTCAATATTATAGTATATACATAATACCATTTTCTCATTCATTATATTATGCCAGAATCCTGTATACGACTGTTTTTACAACAGACAGACTGACGGAACATTTACACCAAAGTATATGACATGCCATGTATGCGTCTCTTTGTTTCTCTTTTCCGCGTGCAAATAGAAGCCCGTGAAGTTCTCGTACTCTTTTGCCAACCGTCGTAGTAAGCGCGTAAAGCGGGAAGACGAGAGCGCGCGAACACGGCTCTGATGCGAGGTAATTGAGTGCGAGCATGTTTCCGATTCGATCTGGATGTGATACTCGTCCGAATGTGAAATTGCTTGCAGACTTGAATACGAATCGTGTATCAACAACTCAGTAGAAATTGTGGGTTTGTGTGAATTGAATAACGAGGTGTTTTTGTCGTTTTAAAGTTGACGGTGTTGGGGATTCCCGTGTTTACTGTATATAGATGAATAATTATGCGAAATGTGTGTAGCTCTACTTTTGTTTTTGGTGTAAAAATTATGTGCTCAACTATTATAATTATTTATGCGATTTAGAAATAATACTAATTTTGTTTAAGTGGCAACAAATATTTCTATTAAATTGGTGCCGTATTTTTGGCATTGCGGTTCAAATTTACAGCAGCACATCATTTTCGTGTTTATATACGATAAAAACACCTGTGATTAAACATATCTGAAAATTGTAACGAATATTTTTGGGTATCTTGAAGCTCATAAAAATATATTTTGGTATTTAATTTAACAATATATTTTTAACATAAAAAATATAATCATTTCTTTTTTATATTGTTTTTTTCTTTTCATCCTAGTCTTTTTTATTTTGAACGTAAGTAAATTAATACTCATATATTATTGAAATCCAGCCTGCAGATTCGATAACTATATTATAATTCATTTGTTGTACTGTAATAAGTGTTGCTGTATATCTTCAGAAATTTTATCTGTTACTTAATACAAAACTTAGCTTGTGGTCTCCAAATACATGTAATATGACATCGCTCCTTTAACAATCTGCAAAGTTCATTATTTTATCATTAACAATACGATCAAAGCATACAAATAAAACTTACTTTTGTAAGTTGCACGTGTCCTATGGGGAAAAATCCATAGGCTGTACAATAAAATGGCCGCTGAGATTTCAAAATTAGCATTTGCATGTGCATTCGGAATTTGTAGTTCTTGTCAGTCCATTTGCAGTTGTACACGGCGTTCGCTATCAAACTTGTCTATAAAAATATACTTATACTTTAAATTAAATTCTTTTGAAATTGCAGCGCATGTAAGCTGCATGTTTTATATGGAAGCGTTATACCTGTTCTGTTAACGATTCAGCGAATGTACAGTAAACTACTATTTGGAGAAATATGCTTGAAAGGAGGAAAACGTGAATCGCTGCCTCGGCAAATTGTTTGCTTGCTATCATCTGCAAAAAGTGTTGAAGCTATACCTATAGTCTCAAGAAAAAAGTTTGGTATTTGATAAAAATTTACAAACCTCGCGTAATTCGAAAACGTTGACGCATATATTTAGAGATGATATCGTCGTGGTAGTAAATATGATTGGACTGAATATATCTTCGATAAGATCACACATTCTGAAAAAAATTCGAAATTGTATATTTCAATGTTATTTTTATCAAAATATTTTTTATACAAAGGAAACAATTTATCGTAATACCTAAGAAGATGTAGATGTCTTTTTACGAATACGACTAATTTTTTCTTTAGACGACTTTCATTCTTTTCGCTGCTGATAAGACTTTCTATATCATATTGTAATATCTGTATCATTAAAGCCTCTGTGTTAATTATAGCAGTTATTGATGAATTAATGTGTAGGTATATATACTTTATTTTTAAATCTAGGAAATGGTGCTCAATATTTTTAGCTTTTTGCAATAGGGAAGTAAAATATCGCATTCAAAATTAAAAATTTACAGCCCCGTTCTGGAAATCAGCAGTGACGCTTTTGTGCGCTGATATTTACACGTTTAAAAAATTCCACAATCAGAAAGAATCATATTTAAAAATTTAAGCTTTAATTGAAATCAAGTCTCTTTCGGTTTTTGATGCTAACAAGATCGTATATATACATATATGTTTTGTAGTTAGTAAGAATACATAAGTATTGCCTAAAGAAAATGTCAAGAAATGGAAAAGTTTAGGGATAAACATTTAATCAATTTGTAAGAAAAGCATCACAGCTACAGACGTTCAAGAGAGATTCTTATCATATTCTTCTAGTCCATATAGCAGTTTGTGGTGAACATAGTGTAAGAGTATAAGAGTAAGAGAAAGAAATGGTCTTTTTTGTCACGCTATATTCAAGAAGTCCGTATTATTGTATTAACGACGGAGAACATCACGTTCGAGTTCTCGTAGCAACAGTTCAAAATGTTGTAGGTATGACAAGAAACAATCACGTTTTTGAAGATGGTGGTCTATTTAGTGTCAGGTATCCTACTCTCGCAGCATTCATTGTCTCTCGAAGCTGTACCTATAGGTTCACACACGCCAGCAAAATAATTACAGTCACGTCCTGTTCATAACGAGTTAAGGATCGGTGTTGATTTAATAATTAGTGAAAAAAAGTAAATAAATAAACAAATTTATTTCCCTTTTACGTCTTCAAAAAAATAAAAAAATTTTTTTTAAGGCACACTCATGGGACAAGGTTTTTCTTGTTTTTTGAGCTT
>UXGD01005698.1:0-13916 GCA_900474315.1 Torymus auratus
CTCTCTCTCTCTCTCTCTTTCTCTCTCTCTCTCTCTCTCTCTCTCTCTCTCTCTCTCTCTCTCTCTCTCTCTCTTTCTCTCTCGCTTGCTCCGCGCGGGACCTATTTTACTTTTCGAGGCTCTCTCTCTCTCTGTGCAGAGCGCCGAGTGGGATTTATCTTGCTTTGCGGTTACGGCGGGAGCGAGCGACGCTTTATCAGAGTCTCGTTTTCTTATATACACTCGGCGCGCCGGAAAAAAGATTGTCCCCACCTCATGTGTGTGTGTGTGTGCGTGTGTCTATGTACGTACGTGTGTGTTTATACGAGAGGGGAATTGTTGCAGTGAGGAAATTGGCCCCGGATTTCGGAAGGTGCGGGGACGATGACGATGGTTATCCTGGATATGGCAATTGGTGGTAAGCGCGCGCACGAGGCTTTTGTGCTGTGGTTTCGGGGAAATTGTGATGAATGAAGTTTCGAATGAATAGAGGGAGAATCTTTTTGTTGTGGAGTATAGTGGAAAGGTGTGCGATTGGCGAATCGTGTGTTGAACTGTATCAATCGATTGGTCGGATTGTTTTGGTTTGTGTGGTTTCTCTGGTTCAAAATCAGCAAAGTGTATCATTGTTTAATGATCATTGATGGTTATGCCCCACATTTTAGTTCTCGAATATAATACGAAATCATATATATCCTTTGCGGCGCAATTATTCATTGCTACAGTTCCTTTGAGTATCACAAACTAAGGTATCCTAAAATTAGGACTCCCCCGGTTTCCTCGCATAATTCATTTTTGAATCTTAGCGCACTCCATAAATCCGGAACGTGCTACCTTCGTCATTATACATGCATACTGCTAATGCGTCGGAAGATGGAACGCCGAACTTGGGTGAAGGAGAGAGAGAGAGAGAGGGAGAGCGAGAGAATGCGTTTGAACGTTGCAGTAAAATGCGAACTCGTAAAGATTTGATTAACGTTCTGCCTTTCCAACTTCGGCGTTTTATCATCTCGCGTATTTGCTGCACTTGTACATAATGATATTCGTAGGGTTGATGTAAAGGTTCCTCGAACTTTTGGAATTCGCCGACTGCCTTCGTCGACTGCAACTCCTTAAACACTTGTTGTACTCGTGAATTTATTGTGCTCTTTGTACAAAAATATGATTTATCGTATTCGCTTTGATGCTCTCTCAGCCTTTCGTTCGCAACAAACATTAAATAATTGTTTATAATATTACTTTTGTAAATGTCAAACTACTCTTTCTCTTAATACTTATACTTATACTCTTTATCTTCAATACTTTCTCTTGTCATTTTCGATAGTCAAGTATATCCCTTCAATATATATTAGTTCTCTTTATAGTATCGAAAACTTTATATTACAAATACAATGCAATTACATTCGCAACATTCTCTATCTACAACAACTTTGTGTCCGCAATGACCCACATTTCGCTTACCCTCGCCTCAATCCCATCAAAAACACCTAACCCCGGAGAAACTATTTCAACCCTAACCAATCGAACTCAAACAGCTAGTACCCCTCGGCACTTTTCCAAACATGCAAACAATCCGGCGCCAACTCGCCAATTGGAATCTCCGCCCTCCCTCCACTACCTCAATCTAATTAATGAACGACTACTTTTTGCGCCGAGTAATTTTCACCGAGTCACCTATTTTTCCGGGAACTTCTACGGGTGATTACTGCGGACGGTTTACTTCTTCGCGGGAAAAAAGGGGGGCAGTTTTCTCCCAGCGGCAGTGGCGGACTTCGGCGAAGGGCCTCGTAAACCGGGCACATGTGTACGAGGCACGCAGGGCGCCCTTCTCTCTCTCTCTCTCTCTCTCTCTCTCTCTCTCTCTCTTTCTCTTTCTATGTGTATACGATCGCTGCTGCCTCTAGCGCCGTCGTATTCTCGCTTGCTCTCTCTTGACCTGGCGATGGTGGATACGCGCTTTTTTTCACGCTCGATCGTTTGGTCGCCGGCCGTTACCGTGTATACATATATGTACGCCGCGAAGGAGCGAGATGGAGATAACCGTATAGAGAGCGAGTGTAAGAGGGGGGGTTTATGACTATGATTTATTCAGGCGCTGTGCGCGCAAGCAAGCAAGCGCGGATATGTGCGTTTAAGGGCCGGCCAGGTGAGAACGGAAATCCTGGAAGGTGGAAAGTGCGCGTGAAGGATCGAAGTAGGAGTTAGGAGAGAGCGCGTATACGTGACTTGTTGTTATGGGGTGGGGTTGTGTGATGAAAAAAAAACTGGATTTGGGGAGGAGATGAGGCTGTTATTGAATTATCCCTACGGGGTATTTATGAATGTGGGTTAAGGGTAGACGAGGAGCTTGTGTATCGGATTGGCAGTTAATTTTTATTTATAGGTTAGATTTTTGCATTAGTAGGATGATTGAATTGCGTAAAAACAAATCTATTGTATGCTTTTTATATGTATACTGTTGAAGCACATTTACTCTACTATAGAAAAGATTATCTTTTTTTTTAATGATTCGCTGCTTTTTACCGTTCTATTTACTAGATGAATTTAATAAGCTACAAGCACTCTGTATAAGTTACAATAATTATATTATAAACGTAGTGATGCTAGATGAGATAAAAAGATTTTCGTCAAAAATGAAGCGGTTGTGTAAACGTAGACTTATGAAGTTCTAATATACTCAAACAATGAGTTTATTAATAGTGACTGCAAAAGGAAGAACTCTAAGATACCACTAGGAAGTGTTTCGATTTAATACTATCATGCTATAATCTAAAACTATTCAAACAATATTAGCAATTTTTATTGAATTTTAATCCTAATTATAATAAACTCACAGATGGCGCATCAATATTTGATTACTGAGCAATGGGTGCGCGTTAAATTTCACTCAAACCATTTTTATCATATTTTTTTTCCTTGCAGGTATTTCTCGAGTATCAAAAGCATGTCATTACACAGTTTAAAATCGATTCCAATTTTAACAATATTTTCTGTTACACACGCTCTGTGTTATTAGTATTTCAACAATGAAAAATACACAAAATGTATGTAAAAATGAAATTTAACACAAATAAACATAAGTACCTGAAATGTTGTAGCAATATTTCCAATCTCTTCAGATTTAGAAGCATGTGCCGTATCATTTAATAGTGGAAAAATCAAATTCGTAAAAGTTACATTCTTGCCCTTGATTAGTAGACAATCTATCTATCGCCCTGCATTATTGACAGTAAAGATAAAGGACACGATGATAAGTATGATTCGCCGATCTATATAAATGGTTCACTCACATAAGAGGTCTTAGCGAATGGAGGATCAATGGATCGAATCTTTCTACCAGATTCTTATTTTTCACATGTCTTTTTTATGATGCAAATGATTCATTTTTCAATCTAGGAATTATATAAAAATTAAAATAAAGTCTTAGTAAATTTTTACTAGCTCTAATGATATTTAATATTAATGCCACTTTCCAACGGTTATTATGGAAATGCGCTAGAACCATTTCGGAATTGTGCGAATAGTGAATAAAGTATACTGCCAATTATACATTATATAAATTTGCTCGAATTGTACTTAACAAAAAGTTTCTCTAAAGTGATTTATTGTTCGACGATATCTCTTGACGTTAACTCACTTATAATGTTGTGAAATGAATGTCTAGATGAAATATTTCTGCATGAATTACAATGCCGGAAACATGTTTATTAGAGTTACCCATTGTCGTGCTTTTGTCGTATAAATTCTTAATTTTATATTCATATGCGACATTTAACGTTACGAATTGTTCTCGGAAGTAGTCAATACTGGCACAAAACTTCAGCTATTCGTTTTCCTAACCGAGGATTCGTAAATATTTCTCAAAAATAATGTGTCGTTTCGTTAATCAAAGTTTTCAAACAACTTTTATTTTCGTTACAAAAATAATCGGTGTGAAGTTAATGTACTTAGTACATAATCACTGAAAAAAAGTTACGTGCTCGAGTAAATAATCATGGCTCTGTAATTAACTATGATTATTAACTGGGTCAGGTTACGTATGAGTATACCACTTTTACAATCGTTACGTACTAGTACATTAACCTCCCCTCAATCATACTACACGTATAACAACCAAACTAACGAACAAATCCCGCAAGCCCATTACTTCGAAATCACTCCACGACACTCATTAACCTCTCCATCCCCAAACCCACAAAAACTCCTTCGAAAAAACTTTCTCTCCACGTACTTCGCCCATAAAAACTCCCTACCTCGTCCTCACTTCAACTTCGAAAAACCCCTACAGTTCTTCCTTCCTTCCTTCCTTCCTTACTCGCGAGAAGGAGGCTCGCGTGACTCTCTCTCCCTCTTGGCGCAATCTTGGCTCGCGGATCTCGGGGAACATCGCGTGTCCCTGATTGCGAATCGTCCGATGAGTGAGAGAGAGAGAGAGAACGTGAGAGAGAGAAAGAGAGAACCGCTGCCGCCGCCGTCGAACAACGTTGACGTGCCCACGCCGCCGTTACATAATGCATCGCATCTCTCGGATGGGCTTCTCGCACGGTAATTCTTGCCACGCACGGGAATTCGCACCTCGTTATTGCGCGGCATTTGGTTTTTGGGTGATCGAGAGGGGAGAGGCGTGACTGTCCTGTGGGAGATGTTCTAGGGAATCGTCCATCTTTCTACGATTTGCAGGACGATTTCTTTCATGATTTGGAGCCATTTCCCGTGATTTTGTGGTAACGACTGAGAAATTGCTGTAAAAAGAGGAAGAATCCTGGTACAAACGAGAGAAATATGGTCGGTTTTCTAAATGGGATAGTAGTGGCCTCTTTTGTTGAAGATTTGTTTTATTCGATGCTTATTAAAGTAGTTGGTGTAGATTTTTAATAATATTTATAAAGATATTTTATTCTGTTTGTAAATATTTATAGGAATTAATGTTGCAACTATTTTGGAAGGCACTCGAAACTGATGTTTTAATTCCATAAACCGAAGAGAAATAAAATTTTTATCACTAATAATTCCGGCAGATATAATTTATAAATCTATTTATAGGAATTAACCTCATATAAAATTGCCACATGTTCCAAAATAATCCTTTTACCATTTAGTAATATTTTATCGATCTAAGAATAAAGATTCACATGAGAATTTCATCAATTATTGAAGTTCTTTATTCAAATGCATTTTAATAAAAAACTGTGATCATTTATTAAAATACATTTTAATAAAGGACTGTGATAATTGTTGGAATCATCGTGTGAATCTTTATTCTTAGTTTATAGGTTTTCCATCATGAGAAGCAACTGAGTAATATTATATCATAAAATCAATACCTTCATTCACTACGACACGACTTCTTAAAACCCTATCAAAAAGCCCTTTTCCAAGCATCTTCTCAAACCATCTCAAAGACGAACCCGCCTTCCACCTGATCCATCTCCTTCTCGGTAAATCCTCGCCTCATCCCAAAAAATTGACCACGAAAACCTCACCCTAATTTCGTCCCAGGCTCGCAGGTGAACTCGTGCGCCGGCCCCGCAATTTGCTCTGTGGCGCGCTCACGCGTTCATCCGTCACGGTGTCATCGCCGCCATAATGTACCGTATCAAGAGGGTACACCTTCCCCTCCCCCAGCCCTATATGCACCTCTCACCCGGGGGCAAAGTTACGCACTCCAATTAGGGCGGCAGCGAGCGAGCGCGCGAGCGCGGCTAACCACCGAACGGCGCTGACGTTACTGCACTCATAACGGAGGCGCCGCCGCTGCCGTCGCGCGAGCGCGAGTTTATGATCGCATCAATTACCGCGATATTTATCGTCGTCCCGTTTATGAACCTTCTTATACGCGCGGTGTGGCTGTAAGGCAGGTGGCTTGAAGTGAAATGGATTCTAATGTATGAAAGGGGAGGAGAAGTAGTATGTCTGCCTGTCTGTCTGTCTGTCTTTCTAGCGTGTCGCGTTTTTGCCGGTTGCGGGTGATTGTTATTAGGGGACACGATAGGTCGGAGGCGGTTTTGTGAGGGTTACTGGGAGAGGTAATGAAAAGGAAATCAGTGGGTGGGATTGTATAACGAGGTTAGTTTTTGTGGATATAACTAGAATTGTTTTGGATAACTGAGAGGTTCGTCCACTTTAATTGTAGAAGAAAGAATATGGATTTTTTTCGTATCATAAAGATGTTGGTTATGAATTAAATTGTAACGTTCGCAGACCATATTCTGAATCTATTCAATAAATTTCTTTGTACAAGATGATTGGCTCATCCTTCGAAAATTATTCATACCAGAATTAGGGATGCAGTTCATCAATTTTTTGTGGAAATAAAACACAAAAAAATTTTTTGTGCAAAACTGGTGGAATAATCTTATAGAATATTGATATGAAGTTATTGAAACTAAAAAAAGGTTGGGAAACATCACCAAAGCTTCGTTAGATTTTGTTATGAACCTGTTTGATCACACTACATTCGACGTAGTCTGCAAAATTTAACTTCTTTCAAAAAAACACTCAAACATTACGCAACCATCCTCTTCATTCCACATTCACAATTATCCTTACTGCCAACTCTTCCTCATCACGTACCAATGCACTATTCGCTAACCCAACCCAATCCTGTACCTCCTCTTACATTTCACAATTGCCGCTAGTATATTTTTTTTTATCTCTTTTCTGCGAAACTGTACTGCGCGCACACTTCCCCTCTCCTCTCGTTCGAAATGCGCCTCGGCTGATTGTTTGTCTTGCTTGTGCGCGTGCGCACGTGCAACTTTTAACAAGCTTGTAATTGTTGCGACTGTCTCTGGGACGATGGCGTGCTCACGGACATTAGTCTCTGTTAGCGGAGGTTGCCTCATCGGCGAAATGAATTAAAAATATGGGGGTTTCGTGATTCCCGTCGACGTCGTCGTCGTAGTGCCGAGGACACAAATTGAGGCGAATTTAATGGCAATAATCGTCGAGAGGATTCCGGTGATCTTATTAAGTAGGGTTTCATTTGAAACAGGTGGTTAGACTAATGAATTTTTTAATTTAATTTAATATAAGTTTTTGTTCGTATCGAATTCAAACGGATTTTTTCCAGGATTCAATTGGTGAAAAACGTGTTTTTTTGTTCGTTATTCCTGTGATAAAAGTTTCAAATAGTGTAGCGTTCTATTTTGCGATATTGGAAATTTGATTCCTGTTTTTGCATTTCAGTTCTCGGAAAGGGCTGTAGTTTCATAAACAAGGATCATAGGTACATACCATATTCCAACAAAATTTTCATATTGCGTAACAACATCACATTTAAATAATCAATGATCGCATCATCATTATATCACCAAAATGAATATCAACCAACAAAATCAATTTCCTGCCGAAAATATATTATATAAACATTTGGGCTGGCACGGACGTCATTAGCCTCCCTCCAGTTCCCTACAATACAAATTTCTGCATCTGCATTCGCGTAATATCGTAACGTACAATTTGTATCCACGGACTAGCGTCGTAAAATTGATGATTGGAAATTCGGTAATATACCGATCAGATAATATGCACCGCGCCATCAGTAGCGGGATTATACCAGTGTATGTGCAGTGCGAGCGAAGCTTTCCGGCCGAGTAACGTCGACGCGTGTAACTGAAATGGCTCGAGCTGCTGCCGGCGATTGATGTGCTTTTGAATTAAAAGGTGTAATAATGATTTTGTGAATGGCGAAGGGGGGAGTGGACATGGATACAGGGATTGGGATGATAAGGAATATTTTTAATTATGCGGATCGTAAATATTGAGGCAATTGAAGTGTTTTGTTAACCTGGTACAATTTAAAAATAGCATTTTTTACGAGTGATAGAATTTTCTCGAATGTACATCGGCCATGATTTCGTTTTTATTACTCCAGAATCCAGTAAGTTCTTTATGAGTTAAAAAGCAGAATTCAGTTTTTAATCAATTTTATTACTTCAAAGTTACGTTCTATTTGAAATTTTAATTACATATATGTAATTATATATGTATATATACAGTATTCATTTCGTTAAATGAATTAAGTAACGCGTTTCAAAAATACAGCAATCATAGAATAAATTCGTCCGTGCTATCGATTAAAAATTCCGTTTCGGCAACTTTCCTTCATAAATCATCATTACAAATCAACGCCGAAAAGCTTTCGAATCTAAACATACCTAATTATTCAAAGCCATTCTCGTTTCGTTCAAACCTTCACAATTCCACTCTTTCGCAAAACAAAGCAAGCCAAAAGGGTCAGATTCTCTTCCTCAACCTACCTCCTGCTTCTGCAATCGAGAAGTAAAGTCTAGCTCTCGCTCCTTCGCTTATCGAATTACCAGTATCAAGCCTCTCTCTCCCTTCCGTAAAAAGGCTAACTACGCCTGCCGCGTTGAATTAGCGCACGAGTTAATCCAAAGGCGCGCCGGCTGCTGCTGCTCTCAGTGTCAATAAAGCTGATTGGCCGCTCGCGCGCGCGCCCAGAGCGAGAGAGAAGGAGCGAATTATTATCTTTATTCGCGAATCTTGGCGCCGCTGCTTTTTTCCGCTTCGTTTCGTCCTTGTTCTCGAGGAGCAGGCGTTCGTTTTCTCCTTTTTTTTTCTTTTAGCGCGGGAGAGTTTCCCGGGCGCGAATTTTCCGTCTTGTTATCGCGACGAGTCTTGGCAAATTTCGCAGAGCGGCAGAAGTTTGTCAGACTGTCGGCCGTTGGAATTGATGTATGCGCGCGGCGTTTTATCGGTTCATCGGAGAGATGATTTCTGGGAAAAGTTTGGATTGTTAATGAATTCTTCGGATTTTCAAGATAGCGTGCGAGATTTCAGTCGAAGTATAAATACATTTTTGTGGATTTTTAAATTTATGTCGATTCTTGCTGATTTATGTAATATACTGAAAAGAACTACTGCGAAATTCAAAGTAGTTATAGGATTAATTAATCTGATTCATATAGTGGTTTATACAGTTAGGATCAAGTGTTTCTTTACAAAATAAGAATAAGCAACCCCCTTGATGAGCAAAAAAATATTAATAAAATTCTACTTGCGACTTACTACCATCGACCTATTGTCAAAATGAACACGTCGGCCTATCCTCACATATTCCATCAACCACTAAATATTGCATTCTCCAAACGTCCCCTCTATAACCACATTACCACCGCCCCCTCATGCCCGCCCGCGTCATCATATCCAGTTATGAGAGGAGGAAAACTCCAGCCCTCACGTCAAAAAAAAAAGGCAGAGAAAAGGAAGAAAACATTCGATCCACTGGCTGTCACACGCGCGTATCCGCCCGCCAGTCAATCGCTTGCACAGCTCGTGTTTGCCTCATCCGCATCCACCCATTCTTCTTTCTTTCTTTTTTCCTTTCCACCACTATATGGCTTTTTATTCTATCCCTCTCTCTCTCTCTCTTTGTGCGGCTTTTACCGTCGGCATTATTAGTTTTCATAGCGCAGGCACTCAAAGAGCTCCGGCGAACTTTCGCGAGGGTTGATTAAAGTCGCTGCTGCCGCACTGCTGCTTGTTATGCTCGCTTGTTTTCGCGGATTCGCACCGGGGCGCATTATGTTACAGGCGTAGTAGCGGTTTTTATTATACCACGAGCGCGGGGATGACTTTTACGGCGTGTAAGGGAACGCAGGGGGCATGGAAAGTTCCTGATGCGCGAGAGGCATGTGTAATGCGTTGTGTTTGTAGGTGGGATTTGTTGGCGAGATGATGGTGGTAGGTGCAGTTTTGATTTGAATTTTTGAGGCTGTTGTTATACGTTGTGGGATCGTGAAATGGTCACATTGGTTGAAACTATATTATGTACTTTTTTGTATATTCTACCATTTAACTATTACCTTAGGTTCACGAAATTCACAAAAAAGTTATAGATTTATATAAAAACAATTATTTTATAAACTACCTTTTTCATCAATGTCCATATCTGGGATTAGAATCATAAAAACCAACATTTAATAATGTTTAAAAAAAAATTTATAAAATTTTATAATATTTACGATTCTGAAGTCAGAATTTTGAAATTTCCATTGGAAAATTTCAAAATGGCGGTTTGAATTTGATGAAAAATCAGAAATACAATTTTTTTAAAAAGACTATAAAATGAACGCTTGGGAAGAAATGGGTTAAGAACCTTCACGACTCAGTACTAATTTATATAAAATCGTTTTATTACTTGTTATCTACCCAATGTTTATGTACCTAGTATTTATATACTCTGTAAAGATCAATTTTCCCGTCTAAATAAATAAATAAGTAAATAAATATATTGGAGAAATTGGAATCATATTATTAAAATTTACAAAGAGTCATCAAAATGTTAGGCATATCATTTCGATACCATAATCAGTGTGAGTAAAAGTAGATTCTGACTCCGTAGAAAATGTATTGATCGAGGGTTATTTGTCCAGTCCCATAAATAACAAGAATCGTCATCATATCGATTCATGCCAATCATTCGCCTAAATCAAATTAAATTAATAATTGAGAACCGAAAGGGCCACTTTTATTTTTATCCCTCGATAAAACGCGAGCCGTCAACGCTCGCAAAAATCAATACCCATCGAAAACGCCACGTTCACTCCTCGCATCGTCGACAAAGGCGTCCTGTACGCTACCAATTAAGACCCTAAATTAATTACTTCCCCTAGGAATTTTTCATGTTGCATAACGAACTTACAAAAAAACTTCAACCTCCGAAAAAAAAAAATTGAATTCGGTCTTTGTTCACTGGTCAACCTTCGATTTAAAACAATTAAACCAGCGTAGGGAGGGGGCATGCATGGCTTGCCCTGAAAAAATCATGCGCTAGTTAACCTAGTTTTTAAATTTTCACTCCAGCACCGCCGAACAAAAGTCCAATTTTTCCTCTCGCTTGCGCCTCGATACACGTGTGCGACGTTTGGCGCAAAGGACGACGTCATTATATTCGCCCGGACAAAGGGAATGCGCGAACGAGCGAGCGCAAGCGGGCAATTAATATTTTAATTGGCTTTTCGTCACGCGGTCACCACGCGATGGAGCAGAAGGTGAGGGGGAGGCGAAGGAGAAGTATAACGCGTTTGGGAAAACATGGCTTGGGGTTACGTGGGAATATTATTGCGAGTTTAAAGACGGGGTGAGAGGTTTTTCTTGTTAAGATTATAGTTTTTTTTCTTGTAACAGATTCAGAAATTTGAGAGGATATAACAAGCTTTTGTCAAATATAGTAGATTTAAAAATTAATTTAGCATTATCGAATTTTATCGAATATTCTATTATTATAATGTTTCAAAAATTTTGAAACGACGTTTTTTGAACAAGATTAATTAACAACAGAATGTTTTAACAAGATTCATTAAACTTGTGAAATTTAACACAGCTCTGAAATAATTAAGTGCATTACAGTTATATTCTATCTTGCCTTTTGTCAGCCGGTAAAATAATCGAGCAATTTTTTTAAAAATAGTATTGGAAAAATCCGTTATATTAGCATAACCTACTTTTTAGATAATCATTTTTGTTAAAAATCAACATCATATTCTAACAGAAATAGAAAATAAACAAACATATTTAACAAAACCTGTCAAGTAACTCGAAGATATAATCATTTAGTACAACAATAAACTGATTTTCTTCCTAACATAACATTATCTACCATTTATAAAACAATGTTGCCAAAAATCAGAGCCCAATTTCCACTATACCTCCCGTACGCGTCATTACAACCCTCGTATATCGACCAATTCCAGCCCCCAACCATCCAAGCTCGCGCGCGTGCGTGCCCAATAATTGCCCACCATCGGATTCTCTCCGGTCACTTCAGCATCCACCGCCTCCCTCTCACTCTCTCCTCTCGCAAAATACAAGAACCCCTTGCATTCCCCGAAATTAAACACCACCTCCGCGATCGCCGTCCGCTGATCATCAACCTCTGCCCGCGCACAACCCTACACCCACCCGCTTCTAAAGTAAATCTCCTCAAAGGCTACTGTAACACCGGCGCTGCTCTGCTGCTGCTGCTGTAACACACGCGAGGCCGCAGGATTCCGGCGGTCGACCTTGCGCGCATAAATCCCCCGCGGCGGCCGGCAGAAATCCAGTACATAATGCCGGGCCGCCGCTAATTACCCGCCGCTAATAATCCCCTTCGATGGATTAGTTTTCGGACGATGCACGCGCGGGGTCGGCTTTAATTATCGCGCGAGCCCGAGGAACCCAGGTATATACGACGAGTTTAATGAGGTCGTTTTGCGAGGCGAGTTGTGCTGTAGAGTAGTGGAGAGAGAGAAGGCGCGCTGTGTTTTGGCGAACGTTGGTAATGAGCATTTTTGAGGAGGGGGGGGGCACGTTTAAGGAGGTCGTGTAGGTGGGAGTATCGATTATTGGGTTTTCGAGGTGCTGTAGGTACGAGGGTTTTTGAAAATTTCGATGGTGCTTGAAAATTCATTGATACGGAATGTAGGATGAATTTTTGTATATCTCAAATTTTTACATACCCGTATAGCAAGTGGTTGTATGTAATATCATTCGGGCTATATTTTCATCATAAATATGCGTCCATACCAAATGGTGTAGGTGCTATCTAAACGTTGTCAAAGTTTAAAATTTAGCGATATGTCTTCTGGTATAGGAAAAATGTTATCAGAACAAACTGACAATGTTATACATGGATGACGTCAATGGCTAGAATTGAGAAAGAATAACCTCGATATACATCCATGCGGCACAAAACGAAGCGGAATGTAAAAATATAGACGATAACGACGATTATAACGGTAACATCAATTTTAACTAGAGAAAATAAGCATTCCTTCGTATTGCCTTTTAAGAATGTCATTAATTCAAATTAAAACCCTTTTAGCAGGGCAGCCCCTTATAAAAATTCAATACCCCACTTAACTCGAAATCAGAGAGACACAACTCCCTACGTATAACCAACCTGATTAACAATAAACCCGGAGATCCATTAAAATAGCCACCCGACCCCTCCCTACGCACAAGGACCATTCATAAACTCCGACTCCCCACCCTGAAAACCTTACACCCCACTCGAATTTTAATCAACTGTGTCCCCCGACCCGTCTGAAATTTTCAAAACCCCTCGTAAAATCCCACCCTTTCCACCTATCTTAATAAAAAGAAGCGCGCCTGCATAATACACTCTCCTGGCACTGTGGGTGTGTATGTGCGGTAATTAATTCGGCTCAGGATCCGCCGGCTCTTTAGAGCCCATTACCGCGCGAGATAAGAAGAAGAAGGCGAGCGCGATGTCACGGGCCGGCGTTTACAAGGAGAGAAAGAGAGAGAGAGGGAGTGGGAGAGAGGGGCAAGCTCACAATACGCCGGCGAATGGTACGTGGCACGCGATGCACCACTGGCAGTGCTCCTCCTGTCTCTGAGGGCGTTACGTGTCGACTGCAAGTCTGTGTGTGCACCGGTGAATGAGGGCGATAACTCGATGAAAATCGAAAGAGAGAGAGAGAAAGAGAGAGAGAGAGAGAGAGAGAGAGAGAGAGAGAGAGAGAGAGAGAGAGAGGAACGGAATGAGGTGCGAGGGTGGATTTTTTAAGTCAGGGTGATTAGTTTTTAAGGGGATATAGTGAACGAGTTGGTGAGGGATGATTAGTGATATGTTTATGTTGTTGGGGTGAGAAGGAAGAGAATAATAAGAGTAGTAAATATTTGGAAATAAGTCGATCGATTACGATTGATCTTTTATAAGGTATGAATTAGTAAGGCTAATTACATTCTTATCGAACCCTTATTTTAATCAATTTTTAATATAGCTGGGTAAGACATTATTATGAAGCAATGCAGGGTATTTCTAACGAAAAATCAATTACCCAAGAATTTCTATACTCATAAGCAAATAAGAACAACTATTAGATGAGTTTTTTTATTAATTACTTTGTTCAACACTTACAAAATTACCCATGGATTAATATCCAATTTGTTTTCAAAGTTTG
>UXGD01005699.1:0-13915 GCA_900474315.1 Torymus auratus
GCTTTTTTCAAATAACCAATCACATCAAGTCTTTAAATGAGCCACTACTTCCGGCCATCATTCTTTTAAGAGAGGATTTTACTTATCTTTTGTACTTTCATATTTTCTTTTTGTATAAAATACATTGTGTTTTTTTTCATTGTTTTTACAGCTTGCTATATTTGCTATTACATTTATTAAACTGTGAAAATTTTTTTATCATATTAATTCACACTATTAGTTTATGATATTATTGGGAATCTACTTTGTTCTATTCGTCTTAGTTCGGCCATTATCTGACAACACATGCTCTTCTGACAACTTATCTCTCCAGCGAAATAGCGTATTTGCGAATGCATCGCTTTTACGCATCAGCAGCGAGCATAATAGCCACGTCCTGATATACATGTACGCCGGCGTCACCGAATCGAGAGCGCCGCTGTTAGCTGTTAGCTAGCGTCGCAAAAGACAAGTGACGCAGGCGCTTCCCGCGCGCGCTTTTGCCGGTAATAGGTATACGTACAATGAGGAAAAAAGCGAGAGGTGTCTATATATACATATACGCGCGCACGTCGCGTCGTTGACACGTGTCGACACGCACGTCGCCCGTGGATTTTATATTAACCGTTTATCGACCGCACGAGCAAGCGAGCTAACGAGCCACGGCTGCAACGCTGCTGCGGCTTTTCAGTGGCGAAGCGACTGATTGTCGAGAGAATATTGTCCTACATTGCGAGTCGATTATGAAGGAGGTTTTGTTACTTTCAGCTCGGCTCTCCCCTTTTATCTCGCTAATTTCCTCGTCTTTTCGAGCGCGCGCGACCCCTCTCACCCGCTTTTTTCCTCGTCCCCTCTTCAGAGACTCTTCTCCTCTATATTATACAGTGCGCGCCTCTCGCCTACTTCGAGCTAATATTTGCTCGTCAAACAATCGAGCTGAATATTGTTTTGCGAATTCTATACCTATAACTGCGGTTTTTAGTTCTATGCGCGGAGTTTGTGCTCTACGTGCGAGTACGCGGGTCTAGTTCAATATCTTATATACGCGTATTCTCAAATATTAAAATGAATTTTTCCCTTTCACCAACCCTGCTATAGCGGGGCTTAGCTAATAGATATTTGTAGGCTGTAACGCATCAAGCAATGTTTCCGATTATATCAAAAGCAGTATCTATAGAAGATATATATTAAATGCCAATGTAAAGAGGTTTCAAAGGCTTATATTTTTTATCGTTTATACTTGACATTTAGTATTTTTGTTCCTTAAAGAGTTATTGCCGCGTTGCGGCTATGTACCCTGGTTCTCGCTGTTTCGTTCTTGAGTCAAAGTTCTGCCTGATGTATAGTTCTTTATATATTCTGCTTCGTCAACATTATATATATATCGTCAATATATATATCATAAGGTAACTTGGGGCAATTCGGCAACCTTAAGCGGAATATTTTCTTTCTTCTTCTGTAAATACGTTGGGACAAAATTGTGTAAAAGACTTGCAAGTATACTAAATATACTACCAAGAAAAAAATTGGTAACTCTCCAAATGTGATATTGGATTTGTGTGCAAAAGTATAAAATGTGTGTTTTGGACAAATTTCCTGACATGTCATATAATTGGGCCAATATTGAAAAAAAAAATA
The DNA here is from genome assembly GCA_900474315.1 of Torymus auratus. Lineage (NCBI taxonomy): Eukaryota > Metazoa > Arthropoda > Insecta > Hymenoptera > Torymidae > Torymus > Torymus auratus. The sequence continues at coordinate 1,618 of UXGD01005699.1, forward strand.
GAATAAATTAAGTCATAAACAGTAAGAATTAATAAAATTTATGTTTTTAAAATGTAAAACCTGTATTTAATTATTAACTCTTATAAATAATTCTTAGTATAAAAGCAGTAAAGGAATTCATTTTTTATTATAATGTATTGTATAAATGATTTTGGAATTCATTTTGATCAATGAAATTGATTATTGCCAATCATATTTTTAAAGTTTCTTCTCAGAAAAAAGACACATAAATGACTTCTTAAAAGTAATGCGAACTGCACACCTTCTCATGTTTATTAGATAACATTTTCTTTACAGATTTGCCGAATTAGGTGAATCATAAACCGAAAGTATTTTGCTTCTACAAGATAAAAAAAAAATTATTATTAATATTACTTTCATACCAATTTCGAGGAAAAAGCCTTATCTTTCTTCCCGTATCACTTTCAATTAGGTTTTGTTAGCTTATAGGTATTTCGACTATAAACGAAATATTTGCTTTTTTGACTTTATAAGCCGCCCAGCTCGTTGAAATTTGAAAATTGAAACTTGTGTAAAAATGTAGTGATCAGTTTTCAACAATTGAAAAATGTACAAAATGTATATTTTTCATATTTGGAAGCTGGCGACATCGGTTATATAAACTTTCAGATAAGTGAAGATAGCAAAGTGGCCGAATTACTCCGTTTTACCTTATTAAATTGTTATAAAAATGTTATTGCATTACTTTTAAAAAGAATCTATATTCTATTCCATATGTGTATTTGATTTTAAAGAAAAGGAAAGTATTGCTATTTAATAACGTAAATGATAATATAATGACAATAAAATACTTATTTTCCAAGGAAGCGAGAGTTTGTGATGTAAGAGATTTAGTTCATATCGCCGCGGGGAGTAAGAACGTCCTATCTCCGCTCACGCGTAAGAACGTCCTATCTCGGCTCGGCGCGTAAGAATGTCCCATCTCGGCTAATAACGTCCCATCCCGGATGCTCCTTGGGTTCATTTTGAGCAGAGATGGGACGTTCTTACGCGTTGGTTCATTTTTACTGAACCATGACTGCACATTTTCATAATAATGGACATCTTTAGATATACACAGAGATTGTATCTGGATTAAAAAATATATCAGATATCTTTCAACGCGTAAAAGTTAGGTAGAATATATGTGAAAATCTCATCAAAGATGCGACACAACCCCTCTAGAGCAACTTCTTACTTTTTAAGAAAATGTCTACTCTAAGTTTCCAAAAAGAAATTAAAACTATAGAGAAAGAGCTTTAATTCCTTTTTTTTTAAATAAAAAATGTTGATTCCTTCAAAAGTTACAAGGATTTCAAGTTGAACGTCGAAAAGGCATAAAAATGCTCTCAAAGTCGCGACGCTGCCGATTCATGCGATTTCTGCATTTTTATGCCTTCTCGACGTTCAACTTGAAACCCTTATAACTTTTGAAGAAATCAACATTTTAAAATAAAAAAACGGAATTAAAGCTCTTTTTCTATAGTTTTAATTTCTTTTTGGAAACTTAGAGTAGGTCAATCTTGGACTAATTGGCTGAGGTTTGAAGAGAACGGCCTTTTTTGACATTTCTTACACTGTAAAACATCAGGTCGCGCCGTTGCACTATAACAGCGGTAACGCAGCGCCACCGTGGGCGAAAATTTTGACCAAACTACGGAGAGCGAGGTTTCCGCGGCTCTGCCACTAATCTGCGCAGGGCACGGCGTAAAAGGCAAATCGGTCTCTCCGCGGGGAGAGAATTTCGCCCAAATGTTTTTCAGTGTAAAAAGTAAAAAGCTGATCTAAAAAAAGTAGTCCACTTGATGGACGCAGTACAACTGCGGATTTTCATTTTATATACCATAATAAACAAGAAAAATCGGGCGCCGAAGGTGTGCTCGGAAAAAAATTTTCAAATCCTGATTTCGGGTTTTGTCGCATCTTTGATGAGATTTGCACATATATTCCCTTCCTCTCTGTCCGCTGAAACTTCCTCGTCTGAATAATCGACGTATATCCGCTCACCCGCGTGTATATATAATGCGCGTATCCGTCTAGCCAGCGCAACTCTCGGGTGCGGCCGTGCGCGTCATGTCTTAGTTTCTGCGATCGTATAACCCAATATAATACTACGAGGCGCGTAGTGCATTGTGCTGTTATGCGCGAAGTTGCGCATGTGCAACGCGATATAGGCCGCAGTGGGCGCGGGCCGCCGTCGACGCTGCTGCTGCTGCATCTTCAGTGCTTTGAGAGCTGCTGCTATACAACGGTAGTATATTCTCTCTTGCCGCGAGTTTATTAGTCTACACTCTTGCCTTGTTTCGCGAATTTGTTCGCAGCGCGAAATTACGAGCGCTCCGAGCCGTTTTGAATACTCGAGTTTAATGACTCGGATTCGCGCAGAATAATGTGTATAGTATTGTGCCAGCATGAATTTGTTGTCTTTTAGCTTCTGATAGAGGGTAATTAATTATTTGTGCTTGGCTGGAATTGTAAATGAGTCGGATAATTCTGGATTAATAAAAAATGATTGTTAATGCTTGTATGAGCAAATTTTAGTAATTTCTTATCCCTAATATGACTTCGAAAATTTTAAATATTGAAAATTTTATAATTGGGCTAATTTTGCCGCGATAGAAAGTGTGCTGCCATTCCTACATTCATAAAAAAGTTGATTGAAAAGACGCATACAAATCATAAAAATTACCATTCCTTTACTCTTTTTTTTGCAATCTCGTGAACGCGATTGTTTCTGTACCATTATTTCAAATTTGAAAAGCTGAAATTTTGAGCTTTGATTTAGTCGTTTGAATTTAAAACAAATGGAGCCACAGCCTATTGAGTTTCAAATTTTTGAGTTCTTCAAAAAGATAAAATTTCCTGAGATTTTCTCATGTTATAGATGATGGAATTTATTACAAAATTTGCTAGTGATTTATAGATCCACCATGTATACAAGGCTAAATAATATACTTATGGCTCCCAAACTTACACTGATCTATTTTGTTTGATTTCCAATCATTACACCCACCATCACTTACTTTTTATATAATTTACAACTTTTTTTCAGTTATTCAAAGTAATTTATGTTTGGAATAACATATACCATTTTATAGAAGTAGATAAACTTTTTGCTTAAAGTTTCCTATTTAGCAGCCTCGCGTTGTCGTAGACGAACGGATAAAATGAACGTACGCCCAGGCGTAATCCCTATATGCGCGCGCGTACGCGCGCTGCAAGCAGCAAAGTGCAGAGAGAAACCGTCCATCCGGGGGCTTATCGCGTAAGCCACTCGCTCGCTAGATTAGAAAGCGCATAAACATGTCAATGAGAGAAGGATTTCGTCTTTCCTAACTTATACTCTCCCCCGTTGCCACCGCCACCGCCGCCTCTCGACACGATAATTGCGCAGCACTCGCTAAAGCTCTTGAATTCCAGCGCTGATTAGCTGCGCTAGCAGAGCAATCGGACTGTTAAGTAGCATTTAACCGGTCACCCCATTCGGATTCGTTAGCGTCGCGCGCAATTACCTCGTCGTATCCCTCCCGCTAGCGCTATTAATATGTGTTTAAGTTCCATTACGCCCGCGGCTGCAGGGGTCTGAGGGGGGGGGGGGGGGCAGATGGTATATACGCGCAATAATGCATCGCGCCGTACGCTCACGATCGAACCGAAGTTCGATGCACGAGCTTGCGAGAGTGAGAGAGAGAGGTTCTATTGTGCATACGCGAAGCGGATATCCGCGCGAGTATCTGTAGGGGAAGAGAGCGAGTTATGCGGTAGGATGCAAGGTGGTGTAGGGATGGTTACGTTAGGGAAGTCTCGCGGTTTCGGGAAGGTAATAGTAGAGCAATTAAATTAACTCTCTAGAGAGGCGATTAGTGTAACGATGAAAAAGCCGGTGGAAAACAACAAGACGGTTAATTTAATTTACGGAATACAGCAAACCGGATCTGCGGAATTTGTTTATTCGTGTCAAGGAAAATATCGAAAAGAAGCAGATAAGAATAATGCTTAGAACAGTTGCTATCTACTGGAAAAATAAAAATTATATCTTATAATAACTTGTAGGCGTTCTATTGATTGTTTTGATTACGAGTTATCTATTAATTATAATTTGCGAATAGTTTTTTATTTATTGGTAAGCAAAAAATTAGTTTACTAATGACAGCGTAGAATATTTTTCATCATTATTTTCAGCACTTGCTATTAAGAATAAAAAACCGTCGCAAAAAAATGGGAAAGTACCCGGCTTTTATGTTTTGGATTAACACATTTAGGCAGCATGAGGGAAGTCTGGATATTTTAACCTAAATAATTTGTAAATTTTGATAAAATAATAGATAATACATTTTTTTAATAAACCATTATTGCTACATTAAAATTTTAGGGCTATTTTATAAAATAAATTTTCTTTTCAAATCTAATTCAACTGGTGTAACTATCAATTTCAATAAGATTAGATCTCTGACTTCCTATCTCATGACAGAGTTTGCAAGCATACAGTCAAATTTGAAGCACAGCCCACGGGGGTCTTACATTTGGAATCTAGTCTTGAAGACTATGAACAACAAGAACAGTAATAATATTAAAAGGATGTTGTCTGTATATGGTAATAACAGTAGTAGTTAACTAAAAGAGTCAATTAAAACAATAGGTTGAGTATAACTACGTATGACAGACATCCTGTCATCATACAAAAACTCGATTCTTAATCAAAGATCCTATGTATTCAAAGACATAAAAAATGTGATAGATATTAATGTTAAAATATCACCAAACTAAATGGCTAAACAATATGAGTATTCTAATAAACCAAACAACTTTCTAAACTTCTGTTATGTAAATTTAGTGACTAGATATTTTAACATCAGAATACTTGGAACTTAGAGAATAAAATTAGTAAATTCAGTTAAATTTTAATACGAACCTGTTAATCCCGAATATAATTGTGTTCACCAAAACATCGTTAATTTATGATGTATCAGACACCAAACTGGAGCTTAATAATTATAATTTCTAGAGACAGATACAACATTAATTGCTTTCCCATCAGAGGGGATGTGGGGGGGCGGGGGGGGGGAGGGGCGTTATGATAACACAGCGCTCAGATGTACCCCTATCCAAGGGTATTTAGAATAATAATCTAGTCAAGCATATCTTGTGAAATTAAATTTTGATTCATAATCAGTGGTGCTAATTGGTGCATCTTACGATCGCTTAAAACTACTTTTCAGTGTAGAAGTATATTTCGAACTTGTGACCACAATAGACAAAGAAGATTCACTTATTTATCAATATATATTTATTGATTTAATCGTAAATGCATCAGATTGTGGTAATCAGGTTGATAAGGTACATTTAGATTTTAGTGAAGCATTTTATTCGATTAATCATCCTTGTCTCTTAAGTAAATTATACATTTTAGGATAAGAAGCTCAGTATTACGATGACTGCCGACTTACTTCATACATAAGGTTATTTATGCTAAAGCTAAAAGCATGACTTTCGTACCGTTCTATTCATTATCTGGTAATCCATCAAAATCATACCACGGATCAAGGAGAATCCCAATGAGTGGCCTCGAGAAATATCAATAGGAAATGTATAAAACTGTTTAAATCATAAATAATTCATTCAAATTTGAACAATTTCATATATGAATTAACCCGTGTACACAAGAGGAAATATTTAAAAAAGATAATTTTTTTTTTTAATTTTTACTACTTAATGTGGTATGAAATATTGTTTTTTTTCCTTATTTTAGCAAACTTCACCGTTATTATTTTCAACTTTCCCTTTACTTCCCATGATTAATTGTCAAGCTCTAAACAAGTGCACTGGTTTTGTACGTTTCTCTGCATTTCCCTATGTTCGCGCGAGCAGGCGTACTTGCGATTCAGCCGCGTGTAGCATCGGTTTCGACCGCGAGCGCGACCGCCTTGTGTTATGGCTTCTGCCGTGGAGCTCGCTCCCCACACACGTTTCGCGCACTCGCTAGACGCTGTCGAGTGCGACAATAACAAGGATAGGAATGCAGAATAGTTGCGTGAACGAGAGCATTTGTCGTCGCTTCTAGCCTTCTTCACTCGTTGTTCAGCAGTTGTCACGCTCGGACGCTCTCGCTGGAGATAGCTTTTGCTCGGAAGCTTGCGCTGCTTACGAAAGTGTCGCCTCACCTTGAGTTTGACACCTGCATAATTTTCCTGCGTTCAGTCAAATTGTTCACGCGCTTCGCGACATTTCCTTGAAGATTGTTAACTACCAAGTGTAATATCCAATTCATTTCTAGCAATAAAACGTTCACTTGTTTTTCTGTGTTAATCGAGTGTTTCTTTTCATTACCAAAATTCCATCACCACGTGCATACAAACCTTGATTCAAAATGAAGTTGCTCTGGCTCTACTGTTAATTGCAAAATTAGCTGAGTCATCAACACCCTACTTCCTTCTTTATTCACGTTGCTTGTAAATGACATTTTTATTAATAAAATGAAATCAATATCTTAATGTATACGCTAATGATGTAAAATTCGTAACAATAGTTGTAACTGATTTAGATATTAAGTGAAATAAATGAATAATATGAATAAGATTCGAATATTTATTTACATACAAAATTGTAACCAAGTTTAGATTTTATTTTTATTTTATTGTATGCCATAAATCTTCGTATGTTGCACAAATTGTAAAAATACTACGCAAAAATGAAAAAGAATTTCAGATATAGTCGTAAGATTACTTGGCGCACAAAGAAAAGTCAGAAATCAATAAAACCCCAGCTCAGATTTTCAATATTAAAATAGCCTATAATCCCCCGAGATGCAAATATGAACTCATAAAACTCTTCGGTAAGTATATCAACCTAAGCTCGATATCCTTCTTGAATATTCTCTGAAAAAAAATAAATCCGCTTTCTCGCCGCAATAAAATCGCCTCGACACATTAAGGATTTCAATAAAAACTTTAATCCCCGCGCGCTCCGTATTCGTCGCCGTCGCCTCAATATCTGCCGAAGAAAATCTCTCGTGCATGCGTATACACGACTGGCAAGCCCACACAGAACCCACGCGCGACTTTCACGGGTGAGCGTGGTGGAAAAGCCACGAGAAGGGGGAGAAAAAACGAGCGCGATTTAACCTACATTTTCTATCGCGAAACCATCGCGACGAAGAGAGGAAAAGAGAGAGAGAGAGGGGTGGAGGAGAGGGAGAGAGAAACTACTGCTCTACGCCACTGCTGTCCCGGCATCTTTCTCGCCTTCGCACACGTTCGAGTTTTCCCTGGCACGAGCGCGCAGTCGGCAAATTGAACTGATTAAATCCGATATTTCTGCTTATCACCCGGCGCCAGACTGCGGGCAAGCAAACTCTCTCTCTCTCTCTCTCTCTCTCTCTCTCTCTCTCTTCCCTCTTCCGCGTTCGCTCTCTGTCTCATTAAAAAACTACCGGTTCTCTCTCTCTCTCTCTCATTTGCCGCCATTTCCCCGTATTTGTGTTTCCGAGTACGTGTGTATACACTCCCACGCGAGTGTATACATCGTCATCGCGAGAGAGCGACAGAGAGAGAGAGAAAGAAGAGATATTTTTTACACACGCACTTGCAAGCAGCAGCATTGCTACAGAGAGCCATTTTTCTTATTTACGAGAGTGCTATGCAATAATAAAGTGCGCCAGCGAACGCGGATTTGTGAGAAGGTCGCGGGAATGCGCTCGCCTGGACTTACTGAATCCAGATTGGAAATTTACTACATTAGAGTTAATTTTCTGATTCCCCGAAGTCGAATATAAAACTCGGCGTTGTTTACAGTGCATTGTAGCTCTTTGAGAGGGCGACAACGACTTGCCAAAAGGTTACGTGATGTAACGGTAAGATGTTCGTGATTATGTAATTTTGTTTGTAAAAGTTAGTAAGTTCTGCGGATGTGTGATAAATCAGCTATGCATAGCTTTCCATATTTTCATTATCTACATAGTTATAAATAATCACGTAAAAAAATGATTGCTTTTGTACAGTTCTTATGGAAATTTTTATATGAAAGAAGATCTATGTATAACATTGATGTTTTATATTTGGGGATATCTTTACAGAAAATGACCTCATTTCGTGATATAAACATTTTTCAGTTAATGAAAACAACAAAGTATATAATTATTTAATAGCAGCCGTGAAGTAAAGTATATAAATATTTGTTATCAGAATTTGTAATTCCTAATTCTATACAAAATTAAATACAGTTTCCAGTATATAAATATGTATGTCGAGAAAACAATGCGGTATTTTTATTCACACATAGCAAATTCATGGTTTACCTTCTGTTTATAATTGAAGGGATGTCGATTTTTGCAAATACGGTGGATTGACAGGTCGATGCGTAGCGACGTTTTGTCGATATGTCATATTTGCAGATTTACGAAGAGGTAAAACAGAAAATAGATTCAATGCGTTAAAATAAGATTGAGACATATTGGACATTAATCAAATTTACCGCCCAACATAGTTTAATTTCACAGTTCAGATTACTCTATCCGTGAAACTCTTAATCCCCATTTTATATAACGAGAAGAGATGAAGTTATACACACACTAACGAAAGATTACTGTGTCTCTGCTGTAGAAAAGAAAGAAATGAAGAAGACATTGTGTCTTATTTATAATATTGCATTAATTAATAATAATAATAATAACGGAGTTATGTGGTATATTACGCTATCATATATATAGCTTATAAACATATCTTATAACATATTTTCTCAATTGTATTTTATTTATATTCTTAATATTGCTATTGATCAACATCTGCAGTTTATATTTTCATTAAATACATAGTATTACGAAAAGATTGCAATACATTTTACGCTATTTCTAAAACTGTCTGACCAAAAAATGTGATACTATTGAGATACTTGTTCCCCAAAATAGATCCTAATCAAAACTGAAATCCTCACAAGTAAACTAAAATATCACCTGTAAAAACACATCAAACAAACATGTTTACCATCAGCTTTCAAATAAACCAAACTATTTTCGTGAAAAATAGGGAATTTCCGTGAAGCGAACTATCAGTCAGTCTGGTGGAGACTTTTTAACTGCTGCCCGTGCTGCAGTTGGTTTCTCACCCTCTCTCTCTCTCTCTCTCTCTCTCACCCACTCTCTCACTCTTTCTTGAGGCGCGCACGTTTCGAACGCGCGAAAAAGGCGCCGCGTCAGACATTTACGGTCGGCGCAAATCAAATGCCCCCACCAGCCGTCGGTGAACTCGTCGACAACTCGGCGCGTTGGCATCGTGAATTTTCCAGAACGGATAATTAAGTGGGCACGAACGACCGCGAGATAAATTCGCCGGGAGCGACGACGCGTCAATTTAAATTTTTTGGGCGACAGGCGCGTGCGAGGAAGAGAGAGAAAAAGGGGCGATATATAACTTTATTTGACTGGGCTTGAATTATTTCGGCGTTAATTGGTGTTCTAGTTGGCGCCCAGCGAGTTTTGCGCTGCAATTTTCATTCGTAAGGTGCCGCGGTAGATCGCGACCCCGAGAAATTAAAATGATTTACGTTTTGCGAGTTTTGCTGTTAATTTAGGTTTCATTGGGAGGTAATTGAAGAAATCAGAATTCATAAGGGAACTAGTTCAATTAAGTAAAGGTGAACAAAAATTTATCTCGGGAATATTTCAAAAAGTACGAAAATTTGTGAAATAGAACAAATTTACGTTGAAAAATAGGTTTATACATGTTTCGTCAAATCAATTATTTATAAATAATAATAATGAATTAGAAAACCATTCAATAATGTTCGCAAACATAATTAAGCTTTAGAGGTGTATTGTCGAACAAGAAGCTATAAATCACTGAATTTACTCCAACAACTTGGATACATATATCATATTATACGTTCTGTGCAGACTTCTTGTTATGATAGAAACCACTGTTGTAACTTGTTGGTCCTATAATTGGATAAAGATATAGTATAGTATGCCCTTGACGTTTACAAAAAATCTAATACTGAGTATATTTATACTTTTAAAGTATAATGAAAATTATGAAAAGAAATAAATTATTTTTATGCGTAATAATTAGGCATTCAATCGCAACTCTTTTTTTAAAACAAATAAAAGCTGAATTTTCTTATTTAAACTTTTGTATTTATTAAATTTTTGTATTTATTCTTGAAATTGAAAGAAAAATTTCGAAAGTTATTTATAGAAAAATATGATTGGGCACTTTTCTTGTTTATTGTTCTTTTATTAAGTTTTTAAGGCGATAATTTTCGACAAACAATATTATTGTTTATTGTTGAAATCCTGCGCCATTCATAATGATTTTAATTAAATAATATAGATTTTGCCTATACGCATGTCGAAATTTGAGATTGTATTCATATATTTTGATAATCGCTATACTTAACTCTTAATTTATATCAATTCAGTCAATCATAAAACAGGTTTAAAGCAAATACGTCGAGTAAAATTTTAAGCAGCGAGCGCGTGCTACAAATTGTTACGTTTCAATTCCGAACGACACGGCTCATAATCAGATCACGCCGTCGAAACATAATTTTCCAATGCCCCGCTATATTCTCGCCGACATCCGGACCTCCTTCTCCTATTCCCGGCTCGAACCATTCAAAAATACGTCAGCGAACGGCGTGCGCTGCGACCAAACGAGATTATTCAATTAAGACTAATTTTATTTACCCATCAAGCGAAAACTCCGATTAAATAACGAGCGAGGCCGCGCGTCGAGCGCGCGAATCGAGTCGGCAGCTATTATTTACAAATGCAGTTTTATTAACTCACACACACTCGCACATAGGAGCAGGAATCATTGGCATGATCGCGAGAGAAGGGATCGCGCGCAATCATGTCCAGTTGTTTAGCGCGGTTGACCGCTAATCGATTCACCGCCTAATAGCTCGGCCGGCTGCGCGGTGCTCTCTTTGGGGAAAAGCTAAATAATTCGACGGGTCGAGCCGCCGATACCGTGACGACCACAACAGCCGTTTTGGATGATCTCGGCCAGTCGGTAGAGTGAGTGCAGCCCGGAGCGCCGCTGGCTCGTAGCTCTCTACGCGCGTGCGTGCATGGTGTGGGTGAGCGCGTCTCTCGCTGAGCATGGCTCAGGTGAGCTTGCAAATTCTAAAGAAGTTCGGCCAAAACTCAGAGGGGTAATAAGCAGTACGGTCGATATCGAAGTGACTAGGATTATATTTTTGGAAATTGTAAGTAAAGACACTATAAGGTTATTCAGTTGGACAACGAAAGGCTTACATATTTAATAATGGAGTTGGCATGATAAAGTATACATTGAAACTTGGACAAAACCGTCAATTGAGCGATATCTAATCACATGAATTTTTTAATTAGTATATTTTAATTATATTTGTTTTCTAAGTAACATTTAATGTATAAACGTAATTTTATTTAAAACCAGAGAGTTTAAGTTTAAATGGGTCGAATTTGTATACCTACACAAGTATTCACATAATTAGATAATCGTTTCATGAATATCCGAATTTTCACATGAGATTCAAAATTAATATTCATTGAATTTCAAGATACAAGTAACGGATATTGGGGATTTTCATTAATTTAATCATTTAACAGTGTCAAACTTGTTGAATTATACGCTTTTGTATTTATAATACATTTTACGACTTTCATTATCTCATTTGTACTTTTCAGGTATACGCATATCCTACATTTTTGTAAATCTCATCAAAAAATTTCATCAAAGGAATTTTAACAAACGAAATTTTACAGTTGACGAAATATTTTATTAATTCCGTTTGAGCCGAAATAATAGATAAAGTAATTCGAAAAAGAGCGTGGTACAAAGGTTTACACTACTGAAAAAGCTTGACATCTAGCCTAAATTCGACTACAGACCTCAGCCACCACAAACATTCACGACGGCAATGGCACGCGACAGAGTAAGCAGAAACGTAGCGCTGCGGAATTTCATAATAAACGCCTAAAATATCCCATGCCTAAATTAAATTAACATACGCACATACGCGCTATATACTCGCGACTCCCACATCGAGAAGGAGGAAGGATGAAGAGAGAGAGGGAGAGCAAGACTTCTTCGTAAGTTTCCGGTTTTCGGCAAACAGCCTGTAAGCCGTTCCTTGTCCGCTTATTTAGGCCAGCACTCGACTTTCTCTCTCTCTCTCCCTCATACTCTCAGCACCTACGGTTCAACGATCCTTAGCATGCTGAGAGAGAGAGAGAGAGAGAGAGAGAGAGGGGGGGGGAGAGAGGGGAGGTTCATCCAGGCATCAATTTCTCGAACAAGCGATGCGCTGCGCCCTGGCA
>UXGD01005700.1:0-13914 GCA_900474315.1 Torymus auratus
TTAGTTCATCTTTAATTTAGACTTTAGATTACTTTGCAAGTAATAATATTAATATTGTAGGCTAAAAATATCGGGGGCACAAGAAAGCACCCATTAAGCAAATAGTTGCATCTTTGCAGGTTTTGAAATTTTTTCAATTTTGATATCGTTGACTCCTTATGAAATTGCACAAGGAACAAAATAAGCCCTTCCAATTTGGAATCGGATGAAAAATAAAAAAGATTTACATTCATAGTTGAACTGTTTTTTAATTGGTGATATCTGCTTTTGTAATATTGAAATTTCAGTGAAAAACATTTTTTTGCTACTTTATGAGTCATATTATTATGTGATATCGGTTTTGACATTATATCATGTGAACAAACGATTGTAAAATTTTTTTATTAATCTTCCCGATAGTCGCGGTGAAGCCCCCTTAACACCGCACTAAAACTATACTACTGAATCAGTTATATATTTTTCTATTACAATCGTGTCACCATGAGTTCCAGATGCGTCATAATTCCCTTTTGCACCGCGAGACCAATCTCAATGTGCGCAAGATATATTGCAACGTTGCAACGTTCTTGTATTAAACAATGTCAGAGATGCGTAATTCGATTACGTCAAGTGCGAGTGATTTAACGATTATCCAGAGTATATCTTGGCAAGACTGCATAATGATGCGCTCAAATGTTTTGCAGCATACATCCGCTGCTTGCACTTATTTCTGTCGAACGACGAAAGTTTCTAGCGTTACCAAGATTTCCGATACTTTCATTATTATATGATTCCCTGAATTATTAGCCATAGGAAATATGTTTGTCATCCCATAAACCATAAAATAGCTGAAATAAATATTATTTGTAGTCGTATGAAGTAAGATTTTAAAAATTTTATTTAAATTCTTCTATCCTTCGAAATAAAATCATGACTCCAGTTGAATATAATTACTGAATCTCGTTAAATAGTAACTAATAGTATAACTAATAACTATAACTAATAATCGGTAATAGTAACTAGATTGTTATCAATAAAGCAGATTCAATTGAAAGGTCAATAATTTTTTTCGAAAGTGAAATGCTGCCATTTGATGAATCGACGCTAGAACACAAAAGAATCTTTTTCATGCTACATGGCTCCGATCAACGATAAGATGTATAATAATAGCTTTGATATAATTATGCACATATGCTAAAATCTGGAGCACTTTTATAGTTGAATGAATGAACACACGGGATTGAGTGGATGGATATATATCAAAATTGTTTTGGTGAAAGCTTGCAACAATAAGTACTACCTTGAAAACTTCAGGGAAGCGTGAAAAATATGTGATTGGGTCAATACAGGAATAAGGCGCAAAAACTGGTTGCACTCAATGTTTATTTTTTATGGAATTCAAATCGATTATATCATCCTGAATCTTGTTTTCACAAATAAAAGAGTTATTCGGTAGTTTGGAGTTTCGACCTGTTGGCCTTTTTCTTAACCTTGAATCTCTGTTCCAAATTTTTTCTGATCGAACTGGATACTTGTGTTGAAGGTATATTATTTTTGAAAAATAAAATTTTAATGTGCTGTCATTGTAACACTACTTTACAAAGTTTATTTTCAAATTAATTTATATGTCTATTCAATAGACTCTCTAATCGCTAAACAATACGAACGTTAAATAACGTATGCAAAAATTAGCAAAATGTAGTAATAGAAGTAAATATTAAAAGCAGCAATAGAGATAACCTGTTACATTTTCTACTTAAATATTATTTAATAGGTTGCGTGATAGATTTAGTTCACTCATTTTATTTTATAAATATTAGATAATATCCCGTAATTTATGACATAACGAACAGTAAGTGTAAATAGACAGCTATTTGCGAAGTTAGAATACCCGACTCTATTCGGGTATTACGACTAAAATTCTTCATGAATCTGCCAAAATTAGTATTTCTCTTTTCAAATTACGTTACCTATAAACATGAGAATGATTACTTTATCTACATCTAATATAAATATCAGACTCTGATTTGAGATTTTCCTAATTAAGATTTTTCACTGTCAGGTTTTATCTTAAAGAGGCTATAATAATATGTGTGAAAAATACAATTTTCATGAAAATATTCATAATTTTACTCTGAATGATAATTGTTAAAAAAAATAAATACTATACTAGCGCAAAGTTGTTTTTACATTTTTATGTTTGCCTTAACAGCAACATCAGTAATTTCTAGAGTAACTGCAGAATTCAAAAACTACTAAACCACTCTTGAGGTAACTTTCACAAAATTTATTTTGATGTTCTCGGAAGTAAAGTAAGCCGCATAACTTGCATGAAAATTGCCATAATTTTGCATGAAAAATAGAAATGGTACCCCGTGAATGAACTTTTCATGCTTGTGTTTACTTGTACATCTGTTACGGTTAAACGTAAAGAGCTGCAAATGATCGCCACTGAGCTCCAAAATACTTACCTCCTTCCTTATGAGTTTCAGAACTGCAAATGGCAATTACTAATTACTTTTGTTGCAGGAATATTATTTTGGCCTATGATTTAGAAATTTAGAAATTCCAATAAGTTTACTCAGGTATAATGTAAGAAACTATTTATGCGTCTTTACCAAATGGCTTTCAACGCCTTTAAAAGGGGTATCATACTTAAATATTACACCAATAGCTTTTGGACGATATAAAAAAATATTTAAAAAATTTTTGAATGACTTTGTTACAGTCCAAAATGATATAGTTTCTAGTTTCCTACAAAGTTTTAAGTCCGTAGCCTAAAACACTTGGGAATGACATTAGAACAAATGTTTTAAGTTAAAAGTCAGACATAGTTTGAAAATTTTGATCCAACGGAATTCTCAGACAATTTGGAATATTGCCTTGTAAGAGTTTGCAGATGGGTAGAGTATATCGAGATAGAGGGCAAAAAAATTATGGACAATATTTTATTATATCGTTGAAAAAACTAAGTAATTTACTCAATCCGTAACCATTGAGTATCATATTCCATTAAAGTTAATTTTTTGTTTGATCTTAACATTTGTTAAATTATTATAAAATACTAGAACAATGACTTATTTCGCAGTTAAGAGTAACCAACATAAATATTTATTTTGAAACTATTAGAAATAGATATATATTACTGCACTAGAGCAATTAAGTTTATATTTAGACTTTGAAAGTAAACGAGACTTAACTTGACTGCACATTTATAAAGAAAAAATGTATAATTTAGCTCGGAGACTGTACTAACAATGTCGCTAATACTCTTTTGCAATGAAATAGTTCAATTAAACTAAAACGTGGCTATAAAAGGTGCTCTAAAATAAATATAAGAATGCACGTAGCAAGGGCTATTGCAGCAAATAAAAGAGTCAGCATCCACCCACATAGAAAGTTTATAGTGGTGTCATTAATAATTGTCAAAATGTTTTTTAGAGGATAAAAATCTGCCACAAATAATATATGCTGGGCTTGATAAAAGAAATAGAGATGGCCCTCCCAATACTCGCAGCTGTTGAATAAACGCAGCGGGCATTTCGTTCGCGAATGGAAATCGCTTTTGACTTGACCGCTCTACTCGCTAGTTCGAAGAAGTTAGTCGCTCTGCGAAAGCGAAAGTGCTCCCGCCCGCGCTCTAACGAGGGCGGCGGCCTCCACGACCACGACCGCGACCAGACATCCCTCGCGCACGCCTTTACTTATATAAGCATACGTCGCGCAATTGCGATTTAGACTCATAATATGACGACATTTTCGCGTTTATTGGTGGAAAAAGCTACTAGCTGTTTAATTCCTGCGAGTATGTTCGATCAAAGAGGCTGAGTTTTCGAATAGGCCTGACACTGCAGCCGGCAGGTAAAGTAATCTGATAAAATCATGTTAGTGCTATCTTCGGTAAAGTCCAGAACATAAAAGCCGACTGGACTTAATTCGAGGATGGCTCATCGTACAAACTTTCCGCTCACCTTAAAGGCAGCCACTTGTAAAATTTAGTTCAAGACTGTCCACTCTTGGGAATACTTGGGCGCGCAGACTCTTCATCAACGTCACAAAGTTGCGCGCTCCCCTTCCTTCTTTCGAAGAATACACCCTATCGTCCTTGATTACACACTCACATATCCGCGAAGAACTCTCTCCTTATTTCCTACCTGCGAGCTTGTTGGCATGCCCTCTTGCTCGGGAAAGGACATCCAGATTCGAATATATTTATCCTTCGGCCAGCTCGAGTCGTCCCTTCATCTGCCTCACCTCGGCTTCGCTCTCTGCGCGAATGTACTTATGTATATGGTATAGAGAAACGCTCGAGGTCGCGTATATAATATGCTTAAAAGACACAGGCCTTTGCTCCCTCTAGATTAATCGGGAGCTATGGGCGATAGAGTATTGTTTTGCTTTTTGCAGTAGCGCCTTCGTTGGCGCTGACGCCGACGACGACAACGACGACTGCATGTCACATAAGTTATGGTACTGTGCACTCGGGCACTCTATTATAGGAATATGTGTCTCACGGCGTTGAAGGCTCGATAGGAATTTTTTATCTTTTCACGCGATGTAGCAAGGGCCTCGTTATAGTAAATAGAACATTTGCCGTGAATTATATTTACCCCCCAAGTATTATACGTGGGGCGAATGCTTGAGAAAATTATTTTTACAAGTACAGATTGTGCAATTTATTTACAAAGCCCTTCATTTCTTTTAATTACGATGTAATGTGGCCAACTGTGGGCCGGACTCATATTCTCATGAAAAATCCTACGAATTATGGTACGCAATCTATAATTTTTATTTTAACGGTAGCTTAACCGATTTTCACCTCATTATGACAGATTTATATTATAAACTTTTGCAGTGTAAAAGAACGTTTGGTCTGCTTTCGAATAAACAAAAACAGAAACAAAATAGGGGTCAACAATAAAAGTAATGGGGAATAAATATTTGGAAATGAGTCTTTTAATATAGAGAGCCTTATGCGCCGCAATTCTTTCAGTGACGTGGTCAATAACTAATAACGCTAATATCACATCAACAACAAAACAACTGAGCGATAATCACTCTAAATTTTTATTGCATTTAGAATTATTATTATTCTCTTTATTATTCAGAAAAAAAAAATTTTAGGTTTTTATTATTAATCATAAAAAATAAAAGCACCCTCATTAAACTTGTTAAGCCATCTTAAAGACTTATAAACCTTACGTTATCCTCAATTATTACTGACGTTCACTGATTTTTTTCGAATTTCTAATATTCGAGCAGAAGCACATTCTTTGAAGTAAACAGATTGTGCGCGTGCATGCTTCAATAATTTTGAAATCTGTAATTGAGTAAGGCCCCTTCCATCGTCTTATAGTCATTATCATAAAAAATATATTAACTTTTACTGCACAAATTTTGTTTCCACGAGCTATGAATAAAATTAGATGAAGATTTGTATTTGTTGAAAAGCTAATATTTAAAAAACTTGGATTGAAATTTAAAATTTTGTTCAAAACGTTGCAACTTTTGAGTTCAAGGGCCTCCTAGTTGAATCCTCTGTATAATTCTGTCAATGTCGAAATCGTATAAGACATTCGTTTATAACGGCCGCGCCTACAATGAAAAGAAACAAGAAGAAAGGGAATAACATAAAGACGTTAACAATTAAGCCGAGAGTAGCCATAAGTAATTACGCAAATAAGCGAGGTAGAAGCATTGTATATTAGTCAGCGGTGATGTACATTAGGCGCGCTCGCACAGTGTCATATCCCTTTCCGCTGAAATATAAGAAATAACAGAAGGATTGGCAATGCAACTCGTGCTACACAAATGACGAGCACACATCAGATAAAGGAGAAATTTGGATGAGCCGAAAAATTATGATTAAATTCACAGACTCCGGCTCAGCCTCGATTGCGCAATCCGCATAGACGGAAGCATCGAGCGAGAGAAGAAGGCGAATTGAGCGCCGTGCGAAACATTCATGTCAAGGCTCGCGCCCGTTCGCTCCCTCGATCGGCGTAAGTACTTGCGGGAGCAAATGATCGCGCGTCCGCGTCCGCACCAAAATGCGCCGAAGAGATAAATATAGCCGATAAGACACGCGCATAATGGAAAGGATCTGCGGAGACTCGGGCACTGGGGCGCGAAATCGTCTCCGCGCACGCGCGGCTTCGGTTCAAGGAGAGCGAGACTTAAGTAAGTATACGCCGGCGCTACACACTTAACATTGCCGCCGCGTACGCTGCAGTGCCACTGCGTGTGATTTACTTTTATTTTGGCATTATCGTCTTGGGAATATCCGCCTGTAAGTCACAACATTTTTGCCATTATGTGACTACAGGCTATAGTAAGTTTTTTTAGAAATAGTAGTGCATGACCGATGCTGGTACACGATTATATGCACACTTTGTCTGAATCCGACATTCTATCAAACTCGTAAAGATTTTTTAAGCTGCAAGCCAGAATATTTGACAGGTTGGCATATTTTCATTGATTAGTACAAAAAAGACTTCGCAATACGCTCCCATGTTAAATAAATTTTTTTTTCATATTTCATATAGTATAAACTTGAATGTGATCACATACATAAAAGAACTAATCGCATTGAATTTCTATTCACACACAACGTATTTTACCTACATCTTTTTTGATACGTGAAATAAATATTAAATTACCTTTTTACGTATTATTATGCATTATACTGCTTGTTTTGCATATTAAAACAAAATTACACACTGTTCTTGAACGTTTTCGTCATCGTTCAACCCTATATACATTTGGCGTACGTCCTTTTCAGAAGACAGAAAAACGTTTCATACTGCTTCCTCCTAAATGAAGCTTTGTCGCTTTGTGATAATAGTGAAAAAAAACTCGTTCGAGAAAAAAAAATGGAAAATATTTTGTATGACCTCTACAATGGAGTCAATGGAAATACACAATTTTCCATGCGTGTGTGTGTGTGCATCGTATATCGTCGTTTCGAAAAAAAAGGACAATATAACTGAGAAGCCGGTTGAAACAGGAGTTCACTCGGAAGCCGCTTCAAAAAGGAGTTAACTCGGAAGTCGGTTGTAAAAGGGGCTAATTCAGACGAAACACGAAAAATATTTTCGCTTGGATTTAATAATGCTGAAATATTTATGATGTTTGATTTTTAAGATGAATAATAGTTTTAAAAAATGATTAGAATTCATTTATAAATATATGTTTTTTTCAATCTCTTTACTTTACATATGGGTAATTTTGACACTAAAATTTGCGTAAACTAAAAATCGTAAAGACTTTTAAGATTTTTAACTGTATTTTTTATAAATTGCTGATAACTGCAGTTATTTGCAAATAACTGAAAAGACTTAGACAATTTTTGGGTCAAGCGAAAAAATCCCGGTGCGGCAACGGGGGTATAGAGTATAAGTGTATTGTCAGTTACTATGCCCATTCAGGTGATGTCTATGGTATATTTATTCTGAAATTATATATTCGGTTAACAGAATAAACATATTTATAATACATTATTATGTAAGAAATATTAAATAATTAATACAATAATAGCAAAATAAGCCTTTGCATCGCAGTTAAGTACTGTATCCACTAACTTTGTTACTGTGTGTCACTTAGTGTGCATTGTTTTAATTACTGTGTATCATTCAATAAGTATATATACATTGTTTTCATTACTATGCCGAGTGCAGTAGGTACATAGTAGTCGGGCGGAGATTATGATTACGCCATTTTAATTAAAGAAAGGTCTTATAAACATTAAGTGTATTTTTTTATTATAAAAAATGTTATTTTTGTAGTTTTTCAATCACCTTTACATAGGTTTATTCTTAAGGGTTTCGATAAGATATTAATAGTAATAAATTATTTTAAATATATTATAAGAATAAAAATGATAAATTGAATTTTATTTTAAAAAATAAATATCCATGATTAAGTATACTCCACTGTAAATGAAAATAATCTAAAGACACAGTAACTGACACACTTACCCTTATATGATGCGTCATTTGCTGTTTCGAACAAAATAAAGTTATAGATTATCTTGGCAAATTATGCAGTATACTGATTCTTATATTATCGAGAAGAATGAATTTAAATGTAAACAAATAGAATTCAGGGTGTCTTTCTTTTGAAACGGCGATGTTCTCTGCCGTACCGACCACAACGTTTTTAACTATATAAATATTAATTATTATTAGCTTTTTCTTAAATTTAGATAAGTAAACCTATTGGAAAATACAGAAGAAATTTGATAATCACAAGATAAGCAAGATTAAGTAACTCAATTAAATATCGACCATAAACAGTACTCATGAATTTATATTGTCATCGAACTTGTTGTAGAAATTGCAATCTTTTATTATTGTTGTCCCGTTTAGAGTCCAATTTTAAGTGTGAGCCGGTACTGGGTACTTGAACTAAACGAAAAGAGCGCCACAAAAGTTTAGCACATCTTACTTACCGATTGCCGGTTGGTATCAAAGTTGCAATCTATACTTCATCGCATATATAAGGTAGCTTTGTCAACTGATTACTTACCGACTGCGGCGCTGAGCAGAACGCGCTCGCGGGGAGTTGTGGGCGTTCTCGAACGCTACGTCACGGGAACGCGAGACTTGACGACTCCATACATCATATCACAGTTCCTGCATGCTCCTAAACCTTACCTTATCTCACTTCTACCTATGTGGCTTCTTAAAAAGCTGCGAAATTCGCCTCTCTCACAAAACCCCCGGCGCTTCTTCACCCTCCTCTCCCGCTAGGTGAGAGCCCTTTGCAGGGGGTGACTGGTGAGGTGAGCAGCGGCGCCCTTGCAGTTGCACTTCCAATTTCAAATACCAGAGCATCTCTTCTTCTTCTTTATGTTTAGTGGCGCCAGCTAGCTGTACGGCCATCAACAAACCCAGAGCATCTCAAACTTCCCGCCATTACGCGCGCATGCGCATGGGCACGTTGGTGTCCCGTAAGGAACAGACTACAACCTGCTACAACAGTATAGTTTCACACCATCAGCGCCGCATAAAGGAAGAAGAAGGAGAAGACTTGACGAGACACGAGAGATAAAGTATGGGCAAAGTGCTACGTGTGCCCGAGCGAGGAGCAACGAGTGCGACCGATGGTCGGTTCAAGAAGGACTGCCAGTCTGCCACATGGGAAGACGAGGACTGAGGACGACTTTTTTCATCAACGACGACAATAAAGCGAGAATTTTCCACACCCACGACCCACGACGTTGCCATATCTCCAGTGAACTGAACGCGAAAAGAAGCAGCGACAATGTCATACTGCACGCGGATTCTGCAGGCGCAGGTAGGTCATATCGGGCCCTACGCGCCCCCATTCGACTCGAGTGCTGACCTTTTTTGGGAGAGCCCTTAATCCGATAGTGGTCAAAAGTCTGTTGTTTTTTTTCTTAACTTAACTTTTCATTACTGTTCTTATTTTCTTCCCTCGCGAACTCGAAGCAGACGAAGTATGCGACAAAATTCCCGATAATTTCACATGTCAGGCACATATATTTTTCTTTCTTTTTCTTTCATGCCACAATACACTATATATTCGTTACGCGCGAGCTTCAAGGTCTTCTTCTGCTCTGTGATGACGACTGTGGCGAACTTTAAAAACTTTCATTTTTTATCCTATCCGCATATGCAAGAAATTACTTAAGTACTACTCTATTACTTTCTTAAGTCAGTTTTTGTAATAAATTTAGATACAATGATGGGCTGCATTAAAAAAAATATCTTGTAAGCTCAATCATTCCAGATATACAAAGTATAAAGTTCAAAAATTGTTTGTGTGTCATCAATCATCAGTATTATAGTTAATTATATTTATTGTTGTTTTTATTAACAATAATAAATAGTTATAAAGGCATACAGTTTTATTTTTATTATAACATGCTTTTTAAGATTTTTTTAACTAAAAATAAAACTAATTATTTATTAAGTAGTGATAAAATGTACAAAGTTCGGTAGTCTGAAGAAAAGGAAATTAAGAAACTCATTAAAATAAACATATTTATTCAATCTGCATAATCTTTTGCAATTGAAATTATCTTTTGCATTTTTAAAGTCATAAGCAATTTATTTGAAGTACAAAAGATATTAGTTATATTGACAAAGATTACAATGACTCAAATAACATGTCTATAATTAAAATAAATATTTTTATCAAAAAAACTTCCACTGATAATAATCTTTCCTTATCACAGAAAGTTACCAGATTTGCTGGTGAAATCCAGCAAAGATGTTTCAATACCAGCCCACTCACTTTTGTTGCTGTAAAGGTGGCTATGTCAAAATTTGACTCCAGTGCTTATTTGCTGTATGATAAACTTGACAAGAATCTCAAGATTGTTAAAAAAAAGGTATCTGTCTGTAAATTTACATATATAATCAATAAAGTAGTTGATATCCAATAGTGGATTTCAATATTTCTCAATAAAATGTCAAATTTATATTTTTGAATATCACTTCTGTCAATATTTAATTACAAATGATGATTTTTAAAATTTTATTTTTACTTATTAAAAAGCTCTTAGGATATTGTTATTTTTAAATGTGCAATTTTCTTTATAAACATAAAATTAAACAAATGTTAGTTCATGAATAATTGTCATTTACATCTTGAAAGTTATATAATAGAAAGTATGGCTATCCATAAATATAATACAATTTACACATGTTATTTAGAAACGATTTGGTTAAATCTTATCATTTACAGGCTAGATCGACCTTTATCTTTTTCCGAAAAGATTTTGTACTCTCATTTGGGTGAACCCCAAAAGCAGGAGATTGTTTGTGGAACAAGTTATTTGCGATTGCTATGCAAGATGCAACAGCGCAAATGGCTATGCTCCAATTTATCAGCTCTGGTATGTTATATGCACAAAATATTCTGTATTTAAAAGTATTATTTTTAAGCAATATTTTGTCATTTTTATGTATAGAAAATATTGAAACGATATTTGGAATTTATACAATATGTAATATTTCCATAAAAGAATTTGTAATATTAAGCATGTCATTATCATTTGAAGGACTACCAAGAGTTGCTGTTTCATTGACCATCCACTGCAATCACTTGATCGAAGCACAAATTGGTGGTGAACAAGATCTTAAACGTGCGAAGGATATCAATAAAGAGGTTTACAGCTTCTTAAAAACTGCTGGTGCCAAATATCGTGTCGGTTTTTGGAATCCTGGCTCAGGAATCATCCATCAAATCATCCTTGAAAATTATCCTTGAAAATTATGCTTTTCCTGGTCTTATGATTAGCACTCATTCTCATACACCTAACAGAGGTGGTCTGGGTGGTCTGTGCATTAGTGTTGGTGGTGCTGATGCTGTTGATGTCATGGCCAATATTTCTTGGGAATTGAAATACCCTAAGGTTAGTTCTTTAATAATGCAAAAAATTGAATGATTTTATTGTTCAAAAACATATTCAAATTTAAAATGAATTATTATTCATAAGGCAGTAGAGTGGTGGCACAGAAAGAATCAAAGAATGGAGATTGACTAATTAATTTACAAGGGGTATGGTACGTAAAGGAAATATACTTTGTGCTATGGAAAATAGTAGATTATGCACCTAGGGAGTAACCCTCGCCTTCGGCTCGGACGACAATTACTTACTCCCGTGGTGTATATACTAATTTTCTCCACGAGGAGAGTAAAATGCGTAGGCTGTTTTTCGCCCACAGGGCGTACAGTACGCACTTTACGCGCCGTGTGGAGAAAAGTATTTTTAACGAAAAATGCGAATCGAAAACGTTAATATTGTTTATTGAAGAAAAGCACACTTTTACAACTTACCAAATCTTATTTATTATTATTTTTTTTATTTTTAAAAGCTTGTTTTGTTTTTTTTAACGTTTATGTACAGATAAATCTCGCCAAAATTGCAAAATAATTAATATATACAAATGTCATCTTTCCGCTGCTGGCTCTTGGCTCAAATACCGTGGACATTTGGACAACATCTCCAACAACATGTTCATTGGGTAAATAAAAGAAATGATAAGAGGCTTAGGATTACTTAATCAGAAATATGAAACAATTAAAATGCATTTACCTACTTTCAGTGCTACGAATTCGGAAAACAGTCAGATGAGTCAAATCAAGATCTTACTTACCGGTGAATGGGGTGGTATTCCCTATGTTGCCCGCCACTACAAGAAGAACGGCATGAGGTGGGTAGCTGTCGACGATGAGAACTACGGTGAGGAATCATCTCGGGGGCACGCTGCACTGGAGCCTCGCCATCTCGGTGGCCGCGCCATTATAGTAAAGAGCTTTGCTCGTATACACGAGATCAATTTGAAGAAACAGGGTCTATTGCCTCTCATTTTCGCCAACCCCTCTGACTACGACAAAACCTAGCCGACTGACAAGATCAGACTTCTCGGCCTTAAACACCTAATTGCTTCTGGCAAGGTAATGCAGTATTTTCGTATTTCTTTTCCTTATTTTTTTCAATTGACAACAATAATTATATTTTTCGCTAAATTTTTAAATGCAAGAGTGCCTCCTGCCTTAATTCATTCAGCTAAATCACACGATGAACGAACAACAAATCGAATGGTTCTGCGCTGAATCGCATGAAGGAGATCACCGCTGGCAAGTGAAGTTCATGTCTTAATTGAAAACAATGCATTGGGCGAGAGTTGCGACGAACACGTTTCTACAGCTAGTTACGTTTAGGCTAGTTAAATTTAGAGGAGTCGAAAACACTGTAGTAGTTCCGCTTGCGCGTTTTTCACCGTCAGCAAGTCTTTAAAAAGCTCCGTTACAAAAATCAATTATCTGAATTGTCGGAGGAGAAAATCGCGTTTGATGAACTACTTCAGCAAAATGATAATAATTATTTAGTTGATCTTCGTACTAATAAGAAACAAATAAGACAAAAATGTAATGTAGCAATGCAAGAAAAATGTATTTTGGCTTACGATGGATGAAATGACTGGTATTGTGGATGTACAAAAGTGCGAGATTTTTAAGAGCATGCCCGTTTGTATGGGGTTTCAAGTATTTTAAGTACGTTCAAGGTTTAATTTATGATAATAAATAATGGCAAAGTTAACGATCGATTTTGCTTTAAATTTATTTAATAAAACCGCGAATCCTGTTCCGAGTGCTAATTATGCATTGGTTATTACTTATCGTAAATAGATTTAATCGTAGCATATTTTTGGACGACGAGGAGGAACTACTTTTGCGACAGCTGCTATTCAAATTACTAAATCAATACAAGATTCAAACTTCGATAAAGCAGCTTTGTGCGTGTATTTTTTATAACAATCATTACTTGCACGATAGTGAAAAATCTCTGTAAATATATTTCATAAATGACTAAATATTTACTTCCCTGGTGGAAATGTTAACCAGAAGCTAGCTATTTTTCAGTTAACTTTATGACTAAAAACGAACATTCCTTGTATTTCATAAATATGTACCAATCCGAAATAAATTATGGCATTAACACTTCATAAAGTATATGTATTTTAAGCAATAGTAGAACTTTTGAATATATTATTTTTGCAATATCATTCTCTTAAATATGGTTAATTTTCTACCAGGGTTTTGAATATTCATACAATAATTCGGAAACTACACAAAGCTATAAAAAAAATTAAATAATTAAATAATACGGTTATAAACTTTTCATACCATTTTCTGCAAGTAAATTTACCCGGTGATAAACCAAATCTCGGCGCAAGTATGCCTAGAGCACAGTAATCGGCTACCCCACAGTAATTGGCACACCCATCCTAATAGTTGGATATGTAGCCGAAATTGCATATGTAAATATGGCTAAAAAATTCATTAAAATAACCGGCGGCTAGTAAATCGAAAATCAGTTTAAAAAATAGCTGTATTTATTAACTAAAAAATAGGTAAAAATATAATTGAAAAATCCACATGAATATAGTTGTAATCCAT
>UXGD01005701.1:0-13914 GCA_900474315.1 Torymus auratus
TTAGCTTGCCATTGGTTAATCATCAATGACTACTTTTCGTCCATTTTTCCCATGTTAAATTCCCATAAGAAAAATGGGTTTTGTTCTAAAAAGGTGTCCCCACGTCGTTTTTGATGGAACACGAGCGTTTTCGTATGTGTTATGACCTATCAAATGAGAAGAACCTTGTCGCGGTGTGCCTTCAAAAAAATTTTTAACATTTTGAATTGGAGATAAGTGCTACTTTTTTTAGATTTCCTCATATACAGTTGCAACCGTCCGGCTGTTTTGCACCGTGCAGCAGTACATGCGTATATACGTGCTCTCGTGTGTGAGTCGCGTACCACGGCTCGTTAGCCACTTGAAATATTTTCCCGCCGAACTTTACGCGCGGTACAAGAGGTACTTGGCAGCAGTGGATTTAAAGGCTGTTAGAAAATTGGTTTTGTATTTTTTTTTTTTATTTATTTCAAAAATGTGTAAATAAATTGCTATTACTTATCAGTAAGAGGTTTCATCGATCTTTATATCTTCGTAAATTTAGGGTTCATATATTTCTTTTGATTTATGAAGTAGACGAAATCAATGATAATAAAACATTCTATTAGGAAGAACTTTTAAACTCGAAATAAAAACGATGTAAGATGTTTATAACTGTATTCGACATTTGAGTTGACGTTAAATTATGAAGAAAGTTCGGCGACTGTATAGGTCAACCTGAATATATGGAACAGTCGTGTAACCGCACAGCGGTTGGTAACATTCTTGTCGTGCCAAGCGTAAGTTGCGCGAACTTGCAGTATACGATCCTTCACGAAAAATTAAAAACTGAAAATTTATACTAAACCAGAACTATTGCATGATATTATTTACATTTCATTATTTCTTCCAATTAATAACATAGCAGACTGTGGTACAGCTAACAATTAAAAGGTAACACAAACACACTCTGATATGAAAGCTCCCCTTCATTTATTCTCTATACCTATAGGTTAGTCCGTAATCCTTTCCTTCTTCTACGTTTACCTAGCGATGAAAACTATCGACATCTCCGATCCATTCTGCAATTTTCGCGTTAATCCTCAGAAAATTATTCGCTAGTAATCGATTTCCCATCTCGATCGAAGCAACGCTCCAGTGTAGATGCAGCCTCCGGGTGTTATACACACGTGCGCGAATTGTCAGTGTTTTGCGCGCTGGCCTCGTGCAGTCAATTATACGGGCACAGTGTAATTACGCGCGTGCGCGTCTCGTCGTGACGCGTAATTGTCGAAGTTTGTCCCAGCCGGCGCTTCTCCGACGTCAAAAGCCAAGCTGAACCGCTCCACTGACATTGTTAACACCTCGAGATAGCCGTGTTCTTGTGCGTGAGCGCTCAGGGGGGGTATAACGTGTGCGCGTGGTGGCTTCTTTAACGAGGTAGTAAGTTACAAGCGCGCGCGGTAAAGGTTTTCAAACGCTTTGATGTTCTGTATTTACTTCCGCTCGTCAATCGCCAACGGATGATGTATCGTTTGATTATGCTTGCTGATGTATATAAATGCGTATGTCTGGGTGTGTATAATGCATGCATGCGTGCTGAAGTAGCTTTGCTTGGAGAGAGCGATATTAATTAAGGGTTCGGTTCTTTGAAGACGCGGAATTTATGGTCAGCCGAGCGTACATAAGCTGCAGTGAAAACTAGCACGAGGAAATTATTATTGTTCGTTGTCAGACAGCAAAGTAGGGAAACGGCCACTAGAAACCTACTTGGCTTCTAAAACCAAAATTAATAAAAAAAAAATATTGTTTGTTTTTTCGGATTCTATACAATATTATAGGATAAAAGTGGATTCTGTATATTTCTATTTTTATTCTTTTTCATGTTGATAGACATTTCTAATAACTAAAATTCATTTTCAATTTTGTTAAGGGTAATAATAAATAATAATATTCTTTTTCATGTTCATAGACATTTCTCATAACTAAAATTCATTTTCATTTTTGTTAAGGGTAATAATAAATATTAATATTTCCCTGTGTACGGAAATGAAAATTGTACACAAAGGAGAAAATTTCATTAGAAATGAGTATTTTTAATAACAAAACAAACATGCCTTATTCCGATATGGTTGATTGTGTTATACGTAAATTTTTTATTCAGTTTTATTGAAAATTTATTCAATGTGATCCTATATTGAGATAAAGGATGTAATAAAAATAATTTTTTTGCTTAGTAGGCCGAAAGTATCACTATCGCTCCCGGCGCCTGATCGCGAATGTTGTATTTTCGGCCTCACTAGACAAAAAAATCGTATACCAACCATGCGATCTGGGACATTCTTTACTTTTGCTCCCTAGGTGTGTAATATACTAATAATAGATAATAGTAACGTCGAATACTTACAATATCAAAATAATTGCTGTAGGCTTTATAGTAAAAATGTCTGTGGGTTAGGGCTGCGCGAAAGCGAGATAATACAATATTTCTGTAATTATTGTCTCGCTCTTGGAAATTCTTGAACATTTCTCTCTTGTTTTAGACTTTTCAGTCAATAAGATAAGTATTATTGTCTTGTCTTAAAATTCTTGATCATATTGGAGTTACGTAGACGTGCGACCAAAAGCGAGTCGATTGTTTAAAAAATTAGAGGTCCACGTAGAAGAGGGAGGTACGCAGACGTAAAATAGTAAGTTTTTGAAATAATTAACTTGTTCACTGTCGCACGTCTCCGTAGCTTCCTTTTTTGCCTCGCATCCCCCGATATTTCGGTTTCAGACCTTTTTAAATGTCCTTAAATTTAAGAAACTTTCAATTTACAAATGTTACTGTATTTTAAGAATAATGTAACGGAATGTAATTTAAAATACATTAAGTTTAAACCAAAATATTGAAATATCGAATGTAATAGAAGTTTAAGGGTTTTGAATTGAAATCAAATACGGATAATAGAAAACGAATTAATATATAAAAGTATATGACAGTTTTTGTAAAAATTATAATAAACATTTGTTTCGTATGCAAATGAAATTTAAAAATAATCGAAATGAAGATTAAGAATATAAGTGACATTTTAAAACAACGGAACTAAAAATAATTTCATACAGAAATATATTATGTTTAATATAATATGCAATTGAAATTTACATATTATCGAAATGAAAGTTAGGTATGTAACTGGAATTTTATAACAATGTAACTTGAATAATGTATAAATATATGAATAATATATAAATAATTAAAGTGTAGTCAAATTATTTATAATATTGTGCTTAATGTTGACTGCTATTTATTACTTTAAATTGCTTATAAAAAATGTTATTTAAACACATATAAAGAAAAAAAAAGTAAAAAAGTGATTGATAAGTTAGTTTCCTTCCTTAACTATAAAACATATTAATTATTTTGATATTGCAAGTATGTTTCAACGTCACTATATATACACTCCTCAATATAATAAACTAAAATAATAATTTATAATGAAATAATTGTTTGTGCAAAATGTCAATATCTATTATAATAATCAACGGTTATTCATCATTACAGTTCGCATTAGCATAAAATTATTTATAACTACTCTGCCGTAAATAGAATGTCATCCCTATTTTACATGATTCACTCTAATAATGGCGTATAATATTATTCGCATCAATGTATATGATTGCTGTTTCACATTTGTCACGCGCACACGTGCTTTTAGCGCGTTATGACTCCTGTAAGTTTGATGTTTACAGTTCGGGGTCTGCATTCGTTTATGGGAAGTCATACCGTTTTGCGATCGAGGGTTAATGACCCGAAGAACATATAATGGCAAAGCTTTTAAGCACTAATTTCAGGGTTTTATTTGTTTCTGTACGACGCGCGCTCTCCCTCTCTTCACGTTTCTTAGATAAAATATATCCCGAACGCTGCTTTATGAGCGGATAAAAAAATCATGGCGGAGTATCCTCCTTCCGTCCTTTACGGAAACGCTAAAAAGATTCTGAGTACTTCGCTAAACCGCTATTTAGATACTTATCGTAGTTTAAATATTGCGAGTTATCTTGTTAGGGTGAAATGTGCCGTTCTAAGCTACACTAAACAGTATTTATAACTCTGACCGATAGTATATTTAACGGTTTACTATATCAGATTAATAAGAGTGTATATTAGAATATACGTTAAATTGTCAAATAAAATTATTATTTAACTTGTCTATTTTCGACAACATTGTGTATAACTGTCAAAAGATTGCATCATAGATGAAGAAAAAAAATCGCCTTAGAAAATGTTGATCTATAAATACGATTTCTTAATCCGCAAAATACTTACGCGCTAACGCTGTAAAAAAAGATTAATGAGAGATTTTTTGAGAATCAAATTCGTACGCTTTTATCTTCTGTCACTTAATCAAATAAATCGTCTTGCGTTTAAAGAAAACCTGTTGGCGTATATAATAGTTCGTGTATGCCCGTAAACAAGTTTCAAGCTGCGAAATAATGTTTATAATAAATTAAATCATAAATGTTTATTTAAAAGTTACAAATAAATAAACATGTAAGATCGTAAAAAAATTTATTGTGAAAATAATTTATGTTAAATTTTAAATATAATTGAAGCCACTACTCTCGTAAATTTTTTTCTGAAAAAAAAAGCAACAGAACATCATAAATTTCGGGAAAATAAGTTTTGAAAAAGCGGTTCGTGCCCGCGTAGTGTA
Source organism: Torymus auratus (assembly GCA_900474315.1). Classification (NCBI taxonomy): domain Eukaryota; kingdom Metazoa; phylum Arthropoda; class Insecta; order Hymenoptera; family Torymidae; genus Torymus; species Torymus auratus. The sequence goes on from UXGD01005701.1 coordinate 4,659, forward strand.
TATAAAAGACTTGACATGTCTGATTAACCACATCGGTAGAGAGATTGAGCATAATAAAACCGAGGCCGTAAAACAATTCTCGAAGAGAGCATTAAGCGCACAACGACTCCGCCAAGAAATATATAGGAACTCGTGAAAATAGACCGAGATTTTATAAGAAAGCACGCGGTAAGAAAATAAAAGACAGACGTGTTGGCGGGGAGACGTCAGGGAGAACGAGAACAGGAAGACAGGGGGAAGGCGACACAGATATATACTAATTGACGTTCACGAAAATATTCCGGTGGCTCTGGAAAGTCAGTTTTTAAATTCTCAAATGTCAAACAGCGTTTAGTCTCTTTCTCTCTATCCCACGCCTTGTTCTCCTTCTCTCACTCCCCGTGTTATCGAGTGCGTATAACACGAAATTCCGGAACCGAGTTATGCAAAACACGTATGTGTACGACTCTCTCTCCCTCCCCCTCTCTCTCTCTCTGTCTCTCTCTCTGTCTGTCTCTCTCTCTGTCTGTCTCTCTCTGTCTGTCTCTCTCACTCTCTCTCTCTTGCTCTCTCTCTGTCTCTCTCTCACTTTCTCTCTTCCTCTCGCTCTCTTGCTCTCTCTCCCTCTCTCTCTTTCTCTCTCTCTCTCTTCCTCTATTCTCTTTTGACCGTCTCATTGGTGAGATGTGAACTCTACTGCGTGGCAGAAATTTAATACTACCGTCAAACGTAATTGTAGTTGATATAGGAGTTATTAAAATGTAAACTTCAGTCGCAGTAGTACTATATTATGTATAGTACACAAAATAATAACTATTTTGTTACAACAATTTTGATCTCATCAAACTACTTCGTATCATAAAAACGATTTTTTTATGTATAACAATGACAAAGAAAACAATTTCATTACTTTTGAAGAAAATGTTAAATAACCAATACGTATTCAACATACCCCAGACATATAGAAATGACAAAATATATATTTCAATTAAAAATTACAATGATGAAACTGTATAAACCAATCATTATACTTTACAATATAGTTTCTCCGTTGCATTTCACCTATTATACTGGATAGTTTTTATTACCAGACATGCAACACATTAGCTTGCAAAGTTTCGGTTGGTAGGCATTCGCGAACAGATCGTCTCTGTGCGTTATAAATTCGCGGAAAACCATGCCGAGGCGTTTGATTCTGGGGCTCATTATACGCACCGTGAGAGCTTCTCTCTCGGGGGCGTGTGATGGCCAAACGTCCCCGTACCACGAGAAACTCAACCTTGGAAGCATATATTAAATTGAGTCTGCGGAGATAGCGAGCAGTGAAGTTTATACGATCGGGATGTGTGCTGCAGACCCGCGTGGCATCGCGGAAATTTTCGATGCGGGCGGGCTGTTTCATTAGTCAGGTACCTAATTGTTCCGTCTAAAGCGGTGCGCGATTTAATTAAAAGATTGTTCGGCCCTGACTAAAGAGCGGATATTGTTCCGAATAACCGCGCGAAAGCGCCAGCAAATCGGTTTATTCAACGGCGCATAGTTTTACTTTGTGCCTATATAAGACTGCGTACTAACTGCCGCTGGGGGCACGTGCGTCGTTGGATCCGGTAAAGGCTAGTTAGCTGGCATTGATGCTTTAATAAGCTTGGAAAGAAATCATTTCAGAGATGGTCTGCCATTATTATGCGCTTCATTCTTATGGAAAATAGGGCACGGTAAAAAAATTTGCCGATTGTTTGCTTTCCGTCGCGTGGGAGTATATTCCAGGTTATTTTTAGATATGTAAATGAAAAATCTTTTTATAAAAATTTGTCGATGAATTGTGGTTTTCAAGAACTAATAAAAATGCTTTTCAATACTGTGACTACTTCTTGAAAGAGGTAATTCATAATGTGAAAATTAATTAATTAATATACTCTGTAAACAAATTTGATAAATGAAATGTTTTGAGAGAAATTTTATAATATTTTTAGTTAAAAATAATGTGGTGACAACTTACAAAATGTACATATTTTGCTTCCACAAAAAAGATGCTTTGGAATAATGATAACAAATTTTTTTTTAAGACAAAAAATATGTTGATGCAGTTTTGGTTAAGTATTCAACCTAGAAAATCCTTACATGTAATTGTAAAAATAGAAAATAAAGGAGAGATAACAAACATTCAGTTCCTCCTATTATATTAAAAAATATTAACTTCTTCCAAGGTTATGAGAGTTTATAAAGTTAAGCAACGAAAATGCACCAAAATATGTCTGACACTGAAACCGCATGCACAGTTTTTAATAATTTATTAGTGGATTTGGTCTTTACTCGTGTTATAAATTGATGACAAAACAGTATTTTTTCGAAAATATATTTCAATAAACATATTGATATATAAAGTAATTATAAAAAATTATATTATTTTTAAAAGAAATACATCGAATTATAAAAAATAAAGAACATATTACAATTCAAACAGTGTTATAACATTCTGCGCCTGCACAGATTCGGGTCAAAGTTATAAAACATACGCAAAAAGCGCTTAATATACAAACTTTTCTAACTTTTGCGCCGAAATTTCGTATAGAGCTCTGTAATAAAGAGAAATAATTGCATGTGACATGTAAATTTTTTAAAAGCAACAACAAATTATACCAAACGTTTTGTAAAATTTCATCAGTGTGTATTTTTCAGTTTTTGAATGAATTTTGAAATTGCGAATCAACAAGTGGAAATTCAAAGATAGAACTTAGGAATAAACAATTAAACCAGTTGAAAATGATACGTATTGTTTTTGTAATGAACAAATATTTCGATATAATGTTGTAGATATTAGTAATCAAACATTGAAGCACATCCATATACATATTACAGAATTTTTACGATAAAATTATACCAAGTATCATGAATTCTAGACTAGCGTGGAAAAATTCTATTCATATGTTAGAGTACTATGGAAATCGATGCACCAATATCCGCGATAGTCATAAATTTCGTAAAGTATGTGAGATTTCATGCTCTATTTCGTTACAAAATGCCCACATCGGAATAAAATATTCTATTCGAAAAGTGCACTCGGCGACAGCCATTTGTTACCTTTTCCTAATAGAATTCTATTGTCAAGTCTACGTTATGCTCTCGTGCTTATTATAATTTAGCCAGCTATCCCTTTAGACATAACTATTTATAAACAGGTTTACCTTGTTATAACGAAATCTCCGCTTCATTTTATACAGCAATGACACATTTTTTTCCATATATAGTTACAATTAAAACTATGACGTCAAACGGTACCTGCCAGTTCATGAATATTATAACAGTGTATCCTAGCTAAATCTCTCAAAACATGACGTCGGGAACAGAAACGTGCTAGCCCTATGTATCGTATTTAAGAAATGTACAAGACGCTGGAACTAGTTTGTCCAAATAGAATCGTATATAAGCAAAAGCGTCAATTCAGCCAGGTAAAGTATTCCCTTTTACTTGTTAAATAAACTATTTATTTAAGTTTCTTAATCTTTTATTATTTTTTATTTTATTCTTTATGAAATAAATCTAAGAAATAAACTTGATAATATTTACCTGCAACAATGCTCAATATCATGTAATGTTAAAGTTACGCATTCTAATTAGGTGCATAAATTTAAACGTTAAATATAGCACAAATCAAAGAGAACGTGCTTTGCGCGTACTACCGAGAGATTATCTAACCCCTACATTACGAAATCAATAACGCCGCATTAACATGCTTTTACCTAAGATTAACTTTAGGTGCAAAAATATAGCGCCAATCATACCATTGAATATCCTTTAAAAGAGGATACGAGTTAAATAATCCTACTCGTGGTTTCATTAACCGTGTGTTAACAAATTTCGAAGCTCTCATCAGTGCTCTATTTTTGAGCGTATAGCCGCGCGCATTAAGCGTTATTATTCACCAGCGCTCAGTGTGTATGTGTAATGTATACATCGACTTCCTTTCGCATGCAAATATACGCACGTGGGACGGGCGCCTCTAAAAACAGGCGCAAAATAACGCTCATTAGGAGTCCCAAGCTCCAAAGGGATACTCTCACACAATGGGTGTCAAGAGAGTGAGAGAGCTTTGGCCAGCACTGCGACCGATAAAACGTATTCCGCATTCACGTTGACGCAGCTATGTTGTGTTGTGTACTTATGCCTGCAATCGAACGCCAAAACAATGGGGAAGAGAGCAAGCGGGATCATTTAACGATCGATTAATCACTCCTGACACCTCCAACTTTTTTGCGTCTCTTTAACCCTTTTTACCGGTCTGTCTGATTCTCGCGCTCTTACGTGTCTTCCCCGTGCTCTGTTTTCTTTCAGTTAGTGCGGCAACTCCAGGCAGCAGTGAGTCATTTGTAAAAAACGGCCTCTTCTTTCACTTACAGTTTTTGAAACTATTTCTCATTCTTTCTTTGTCTCACTTTTTCCTCTTTTCATTCGTTCATTATTTCTTTGTATATTAGCGGCGCGCCGTCCCCCTCGCCTTTCTATTTCTATCCTTCTTTCTTCACCGAGTCCCCGCTTTCTTTATTTCCCTCCTTCCTTCTTTTTATTTCTAGCTTCGCCTGTCATTTTAGCTTTTCTTTCCATTTTCCCGTCTCCTTTCATTATGTTTACAAAATAGCACTTTGAGCATAATGGTCAACATCATAAGGTATCGGCATTTTTAAAATATTTAACATTTCCCATTTGAAAGCTCAACTTTATATCCCGTCAAAATGATCTGATTTGACATGACAATGTTAGAAAAATAAATAATTTCTTCTTTAGTATTTTCTTATGACATAAAAAGTTTCTATAAATAATATATATTTGATAATAACAACATACCGCAACATTCACTTCTTTGGCCTATATTCGTTAGCTATATTCATTTTTTCATCATTTCTAGTCATGCGTTTATATTTGTTGATGATTTCTTTCTTCGTGAAAACTTCTTTTTACTTGCAAACCTCTTTCATCCCAAATACCCGTTGTGCTCAAAGTTGAATAGCTGCAGAGGCCAGTTGGATTTGGAAAAGCCCCCTCTGACTGCGTACGCTGACTCATCCGATGAGCCAACTATCATGCATTCGCGAATACACCGTACGAAAGAATCACCTCTGCTGTATCCGGCACACGGTTACGAATAAATGTTTCGATTGAAAAAGGTTTCTTTTCGGGGAATTTTTTCAACGTTAAAGGGATTATATCTTTTGTACTGGCGCACTGGAATCGCTTCTTTTTTCCAAGAGCAGTGCCTATACGCTAGATTACCCGCGCATAGTAAAGCGCTTTTACGGATTGTCCTTTAAAGTACTTTCTAAAGACAATCGCATTATCGCCAACACTTTAAGTGCACTTCGAGCACGTTTAACATTTTACTGCCCCCTTAACACTGTTTGAGTTTTAAAATTATTTTGAAATGCTATTTTCTCAAATTTTTAGGTGATTTGAATTGAAAATAATATTGTCAGTATTGTGTCAATGACTTTTCGATAGAATAGAGATTTGTAATGCTTGAAATCTATTGCAAATCAACCAGAATTTTTTTAACACTATACGTATGTATATATTAAGATTTATTTTTCCTTTACCCAATAATTTTAAAAATCAATCAATCATATACTTAATGCGTCTATCAAAATTGATAAAATTAAATTAATTACTTCCCACATGAATGCGTGGGTTTAAGATCATTTAGCACCTGTCACTACGGCAATGAGTTGAAACGACAGGTCTCGTTAGTGATTGAACTCTAATGAATTTTTCTTGTGTCCCTTCGCAAAAATAATACAAAATAATACGAAAGTTTTTCTATTTTAATCATATAGTGAAAAGACAGAGTAAAAAGATTGATTGATAAGTTTAATTACTATCCAATACTTGTGATTGTGATTCTAAAAAAAAAACAACTATCAACTAAATAATATAATTTATTTATTAACAAAACGTTCTCTAATCTCGCCCTACGAACGGTAAACGTTGAAAAGGTTTTTCGCGAAAATCCTTATATGCTAAACGCGAAACACTCTGACTTTCAAATCTGGCACCGTTCATCGCCCTTGTGTAGCCGTCCCCCCTGTACCGCAGCCTCGTAACGCACTGAGCACAAAGCGCCAAGAGGATAAAAAGCGAGGTATAAGAGATAGTAGAGAGTACGCAATATAGCCCACCTGGTAAAAGTAAAAAGGGTCAATCTCGTCCGTGAAGTTGCGGACGAAATCGACGCCGGTCCCACTGATGTTCGCCGTGAATTTCTCCGTGCTGAAGTAATCCGCTTCCATGTTGGCGCTCGATGCGTGCTGCCGCGGGGCTGGCGAGAGATGATTACAATTCAACGTGCCGACCCTTCGTCTTAGTCCCTCGGCTCCTCCTTCGCTCTCTCGTCGCCTACATGCGTCGCACGAGGCGAGATGCTGCTTGTACTGCTACTGCTGCTGTGACAACGGCTTCGCCTTCCTTTGACACCTGCGGTAACAATGGGTAAAATCTTCAATTACTAACGGTGCATTGCGAAAGGGTGATAACACGCAGATATTACGAAACAATTGAATTCAAATATACGCAAAGATGTGCTTGTTAAGATTGAGTGATGATGTGTATCGCAAAATTGTACTACGAATTTTCGGTTGCTTAATAGTTTAGTGCCAACTGTTTTTTACGACTCTCTGTGTATGATCTATATGCGCCTAATGTACGAATAAACTAATTTCCATTAGAACAGATTTATGTATTCAAGTCAAAACTTTTTGATAAAAGAGAATTTGTTTTATTATTTAGTGTGTGGATGTGTATAAAATATAATAAGGAAATTTAGAAATATACCGTAATTGATTGACTTTTTTATGTAAAACTAATGTAAGTATCGTGACATTGTCCTTTGTTATTTATTTAACAAATCTCTGTTTTACAATGTTTATACTAAATCCCTCAATTTTATAATTTCTGAAAATAATTTTCATAGAGATTATTGATTATCGATATCGCTGCTGAGTTTCAAAATTTTTGTTGTATTTACGAAGTTAAAGAAGATATACCACACTGAAATGTTTGCGCAGCTAGTTCGTTACCGCGGCATCCTTTGAAGAGCGGTAACGGAATGACGTCACAAAGTATAACTTTAGCAAACTATAACTTTTGTCAATCTAGTTTTCTTAAAAAAAAAAAAAATATAAATATAAAACAGATTATGTTTTTTATTCAATTTTGCGAACTGTTCTATTCGTATTTTCTTTATGATGTTCTATTTTTATTATATATACATGTATTCGAAGGATTAAAAATATTCTCAAATATCAAATTGGTGTCTAATGTTTTTTCAGTTCTAAATATATTATAGATACTCAGTTTTTTTATCTTGTCTTGTTTATTTATGACCTATATGATTTCACGAAAAAATTACGAATTATTTCGTGCAATAGATGTTGCATTAAAATTCTATTATCGTTAATTGATATCAATGTGTCAACGCAACTCCATTAGATTTATTAAATTAAAACGAGCAGCAGACAAATGAATGCTCTGCAAACAATTAAAAAGTCGTTATTACTATTAATTCCAATGAAATGAAAAGTATTGCAGACATTTAATGGAATTGAAATACTAAATTTTTCACCGTGTTCGATGCATAATTCAAGAAATAAACTAATTTATTAAGCAAACTTAAGGAGTTGATATAAGAAAGGGCATTAACTGCCCTTTTTACTCCGCATTTTAGCAAAGTATATCACGCTTTCATTAAAAACTTTTTCTTTCACATGTAATTATAAAGTTTTTAAGATGCCATCAAAGTGGTCAAACGGAGTAACTACTTAATTAAATTAAGCTTGGAATCACTTAGAAGGTTTATGCATCAACTAAGTTGAAGTAATAACAATCTATTTTCAGACTCAAAAACTCTTAGAGCAATTGATTTTTCAAATACGTTTATTGAAACTGAGAAGTAAAAAATAATCTTCATTCAACAGTATGCGACTTTTGAATGTTCTAATTAAGGCTATTTACTAAATAGAATATGTTGCGTTACCGTAAAAGCTATTTTAATTATTCCATTTAACCTCATGTAAATAACGGAAACAGCGTCGATGTAAACATTTATTATTCAACTAAACAAATAAAAACAATGTTGCAGTTAAACCGAATTTACTTTCAACTTCCAAAATAAACAACGAAAATCAGAATTGAAAAGCCATTTAACAATACTACTTAATCCAAATAAGCAATAAATAATTTTTTAAGAAAAAATGTTTTGGTATATGAAAAAAAACTTAATTTATTATAAGTCGCTTTATAGTTGAATTATTAAAAATAAGTAATCGCAAAAGAATTACATACACGATTGAATGTTTTCTGCTATTCGTCAATTAATAATAAAATTTTCGCAGGCTCGTTTAGACATAACCCGAAAATGGATAAAGATACGTCTTCTATATAATTCAATACTTGCGCTCTGCCTCTAAAAACTTATCATCAGTTGGCTTATATTTATATAATAGCCATACCAACAGTTACGTATAGATAAGCTCATAACAGTTAAGTGACACATTGACGTTAAAGATCATCCTCGAGTCTCTTAACCATCAGTTCTTCTGCTTCCCGCGGCCACCAAAATTCCACATTCCCGAAAACGGGCAACAACGGTCGCCGTGGCATTCAGCGGCTCACCTCAGACGTGCAGATAGCTTTTTCTGCAGACGTCGACGGCGGCAGCGTGTTGCGCGCGCCCGCGTTGCTTCCTCCTCCTTTTCTCGGCCATGCGCGCCCGAATTGCCGCTTAGCCCGTTTCTCGTGGTCTTTTTTGCAAGTTTAAGAGAAACTGCAGGTGATGTGTCAGAGAGGTGGTGAATGCTGAGGTCGATGAAGACAATGATGCGGTCAAGTGGTATGCCTCCATGCCTTTGCTAAAAAGAAAACAAATTATACTTTAATTATAGTATAGTTGATAGATTTTTAGATGATGATAATATATAAAGATTAGCTATGTACGGTCTATATAGTAATAGGTTGAAATGGGACATTTAAAGAAATAAATGTGGTATGTACATACTTGAGAATACATTTCATTTCACTGTATCTGAGTTAAAGAAATGTTTTCAAATATTATTAATTACCCTGTAAGAATCTTCAGCATAAGAAATGGTTTATGGTTATAATTATGACCATCTTCTCCGGTTATAATTATGACCGGATTATTATAGTCATAATTGTGGCTAAACAATTAATCTTAATTATAACCGGAGAATTAGTCATAATTATGACCATAATTATGGTGAACGAGATGCTG
>UXGD01005702.1:0-13913 GCA_900474315.1 Torymus auratus
AGACTTTGATCGATACGATTGCATGTAAAACAAAAATTTGCAAAGAAGCGACGTGTTAGTGAAATTTCAAAATAATTCATTATTGATATTAGCGTGAATACTATGTAATTTTGCATGAAAAAAATGTTTTTCAATTCTTAAGATACCCATCATTCGAATAAACTTGATGTGGTTGTATCAACTATAAAAGACAAAAAAAAAATTCATTACGAATATCTGTATATATTGCTATATATGTGTGATGAACTACCTTAAAGAAGACAAGAAAAGGACAACGTTATACCATACAACTATAAAACATTCTCTCATTACTATCATTCCCTCCACCTTATCCGAAGAAAAACTATACCACGTCCCCAAAACAGCGTCGACGAAAGCAATACCACAGGCGGCAGTCTTATATACCTGCGAGCAAAGACGAGGCCAGTCTACTGTCTCCTGGATGTACACCGCAAGACAAGCAAAGTAGGAGGCAGGGGCTGCACACTCCCAGGGGCATATCACCGTCCTCTGCAACTCTGCTCTTCCTTTGCCCGACCGAAATGACCGGCCTTGTCCACATACATGCACGCGCGCGTGGATTTCGCGCTCTTTGGGGCTATAAACCCGCCTACCAAACACGATCTCGCCACCGCGTATAGCAGCTTTGCTCAGTTGTATGTGTGCGTGTGTACACGTGTATGTTTTGCTCTGTTTTAGATGCGCAGTGCTTTTCTGTGGTAGTTGGTGATTGTCCGGAATCGGTTCGTCAGTGATTTGTTAGACTATTTAGCGTCGGTGGTGTGGAAATGTTGATGGCGTTGATTTGCTGTGGTAATTAGTCTGTTTTTTTAAATTGCTTGTTAGTTTAAGGATACTCTGTTGAAGAATTAAATGCTTTGTGAGTGATGAAGTGAATATGTAACGTTTCTTTTTCAAAATAAGTGTTAATTATTTAGAACACGAGTGTCGATTTGATGATTAATTTTCATGTTGCATTTTAGAGCTATACCCATGCCGTTTCCTTTGATTGTGTTTTATTAAGTTGTTAATTAAATTATGGATTATCTATAAAACGATGTTATGTTATTTAATGTAATGAGGTTTTGGTTCCTTTAATTAATGCAAAGTCTATTTACGCAAGTCTAATTAAGTGAGAGAATATTTACAGCTGATATTTAACGTTTATTTTAATAAGCAAAAGGGAATTCTCTCGGCACTATTGATTTTATTTGAGTACATATTACATTACATTTACATTTTAGAAAAAATCTGCAGAAAACAAAATGATAATTTGAAAATCACTTTCGGAGAATAAAATACTATATAATGGAATAAAATTATATATATTTCCTAGAAATACAGAGTGTATAACAGAATACATAGCATTTCTGGGTCAGCATTTCAGACTTTCAAGTACCTGTGCATTTCCCACAATCGCCTTGGTGGAAAGCTGCCTAGTTTTATGTACTGAATATTCGACGAAAATGACTACAAGCGGAGTCTGTTGTTACATTTTTAACATACAAATAAAATGGAGCATCTTTTGTTGAAATTGTTAGGAGGACTTTAACTTTTTAAAAATAAAGTGATGCATACTTGAAGTTATTTCGAATGAATCATTAACTGTGTAGAAAAGAAAAATAAGATGTAAAATAAAAATAACATTTTTAATTAGAGATTTTCATGATCAAAGTTTTGAAATTCGCTTAATTAAAGTAGATTTTTTTGGGGAATTTCAGGGAAAAATATTTTATTTTTGATACTCGCAGAATATTATATAAAGATTGAAATGGAAACAATCGGATTTAAAGAAAAAAAATGCAAAACGCAACTAATAATTCGCTTGGCATTATTAAAGGTTGTGTAAAGATCCATAATATTTATACAAGATTGTTGATTCTAGAAAATCTCGTGGCACAATATTGTATTAATATTGAAGACAACTGAATGCTATATAGATCAGATACTGAGATCAGATCCATTCCTCTTGTAAGTCATAAAGGAAACTCATACAAAAAAAGACATACCTATTTTCCGAAATCTTGTTACTTTATACACACTAATAACTCAAAATAAATATAGTTTACTTGATATTGAAAAACGTTAATAAATATTGTTAACGAAGAAATTATATCAATCACTATTCAAACATATCTTTTCATTACATTTCGTATTAAAATTCGGATTAGAATTCAATAATGAGATAATTCATTACATTTACAGTATAATTTATACTTTTGAAAATATTCATACAGATGTATGACTGATTTATTTAACGGTTCATTCGCCCAATACTCTAAATTCTCAATCATAGATGATAATTGCATGTGGTAATAATCAACGATTGTTCTTTTTCGATATATAGGAGTATCCATTACCATGACCTGATCACTAATCAAAACTGTCAAATAATCATACTTATCTAGAAAATTTCACCAACAGATAGCCGATATAAATTCCTCGATAATATTACCAACATTTTTCGAAACAAATCTGAAAAATTCGAGGCCGGATTGACGCTATCGCGTCATACGCGATGCCGAGCATAAAAAATGCAACAAAAACATTTGCCGCTGCAGTGACCGTAGGGCAGAGGAAAAAAAATCACCTGATTTCGTGTCACATGGGCTCTCCGTCGCTCCGAAACCCATTTTCCCGGAATACGCGCGTATATCATCGATCAATCCCCGCCAATAAAATCCTCCGAAAAAGAGACTTAATGCGTCTCCTACTCTCTCTCCATCTCTCACGCGTAAAAATAATACGCAGCGATTGCGTACACGCCTCCACACGGCGGCCACTCGCCGGGATTTAAGCTTTAACGAAGGGCTTTCAACGTTCATCAAACATTTAGGCCAACGGACTCTCTCTCTCTCTCTTGTGCGCGCAAGCGTTCGGGTACTATCGGGCCGCAGCTCTAGTTTCCAGCGACGGGCGGGCGAATCGATTTTTCGCTGCTCCCTCTCTGCTAATTCTGACGCTGCTACTGCTGCTGGTGGTGCTGCTGCTGATCGAAAGGCGATTTCGTCGCACGGGAACGATCGCGACACAAGAAGGAGGGTAAATAAATTTCGGATGATGAATGTCGGGGGTGGAGGTGGGACGATGTATGCGACGGTCGTTAGCTGCACGGGAAATGGCCCGTGAGAAGAGTGCGAGGTAAGGGGGTTTCCGGCCGTGGGAGGAAAGAAGAGAGAGAGAGAGGGTGTGATGAGGACTGGCATTTGGGTATCGTGTGGGTTGCTGTGAGAGTGGGAAGCTACTCTTTGAATTGGGTTTAAAAGCTTGGAAAAGGATATCTTTCTGTAGATATGGTGTCTAAAGGATCAGTTTGTAGTGAAAAATTCTGTCAGTTTAGTTTTTTCTATGATAGAAGATTTCGTGTTTTACATGGCTGGAAAAGAAATAAAAATCAAAATTATTGTTGAAGCTATAGTTATTTTAATCGCATGAGTTCATGATGTATGATTTTGCGTACTTTTATTGTATGAAATTAAAACTGCATGTTATATAACATCATTATACTTTAAAGTTATTTCCAATAATTGAGATTTTATTTCAAATACATAATGTAACATTACCATTTCCTAAATTTGAAACTACAAGATTATTAATTTATAATGAGATATTAATTATTTCCAGGGTTATCAATAGTCTTTGTTAAAGTGAAACGTTTCCAGTCTGGAATCTCAAACTTTGCAATTTACCATGCTTCGTCTAGTATTGAATTTGCAGTAACTCGGTCAAGTGATTCAAGTGGTTTCTACATGGAACCTGACAGTTGAATAAATTTGAGTGCAATGCGCCGGGAGAAACGTTCACCTAATAAGTACACATCTCTTCCACGTATCACGAAACACAAAATTTATATTATCGTTAATTTAAAGTTGCTCCAATTAAAAAACCCTATTATTTGCTGTAAACAATTTATTACTAATCGTACAAAGCGATCCATCCAAGATAAACCTTTATTAAACGCAAATTTGTACAATCTCATGTAGAATGTATGCAGTTGAACGGCTGCATGGATCCATTATGAAGGTTGTACAAGGTGCGAATGGTAATGGAATAATCAACTCCTACTGTTACATATTCGAGGATATTTCAATAGCAGGCAGACGACAAAACGAATTTCGACGCTTTTACTATTGCCGGCAAGATAAAGTGCCTCGCATTCAAATGCCTGATGTATCCCTCTACGCTGTTTATTACCGGAATTTCCATTCTGCTTCGAAATTTGAGATTATTCATGCCACCGCCCCCGTCGCGATGATTTTCGATCGATTCGCATTTTTCGGCGCATTATTATTCGCGAATAAAATTTGAACGACACACGCGGCGCGAGCGCTAATTTCCAATTAGCGATGACGAAAATTGAACAATCTGTATATACCCTTCATCGTCATGTGAATAAACGATAATATTACTTCGTTAAATTCCCCTGGCCATTTATTTTAATGAAAGCAACATTTGAATAGAATATTTTGAATTGCACCCGCGTGATAATATTGTTTGACATTTTTCGTTTTAATTATTTTATCAGTGCACTCGTGAATAAGTTAACAAATGTCGTTTATTTTCATCCGCGTATACAATTGCCGATTGTTAAAACAGTAACAATGGTGCATCGAAATTTTCCTTAAACATGAATATTCTATAGATTACAATAAAATTGAATGAAAGATAGAATAATCTTAATTTCCCAAAACGTAACGCTTCCCCACACCTTAATATCAGTTATCATTATACACTCCTATAATCTCCTTTCCGTAGCGATCCAATTAAAAACTGCACGTCCGCGAATCTACTCCTGTCACACCCGGCAATTCTCCCGCTGTAATTTCACACTCCCAATACGACGACGACGAAAGCAACATCTGGATCGATAATTTCAATACGCATCTTGGCATCCTAATGGGATTTCACTTATATTCGAATCGACGCGACGTCGTGCCGGAATTCGATTTGAATGTATTATGAACCCGGGGCATCGAAATTCGCCGTATATATAAGAGCCCCGTCGTCGTCGACGTGTCCCTCGATATGAGAATGAACGGATCAACGCGGAATATTCACTTTGCTAAAACATTTATCGAGGAGGGCGGATGAAGTTATTTATCGGATATCCGAGAGAGCGGATTCTCGCGCCTTTTTCGGAGATTCTGTCGCGCGAGCGTTCGATTTATTAGTTTGGCTGCACGCGCGCGCGTTTTAATCGAGTTATGCGCGTGTCCTGTTAATTTATTTATTTCGGTCATTCCCGGCACACGCGACCCCGCGGTAATCGATGGGAATAAGAAAACTTTTTATCTCATTTTCGGTCGTTAACTATGTGGTTATAGTGTTGCCGAACTTTCCTGATTAATCCGGGCGTAATTTAAAATTGGAAAAAGCTGCGTTAATCAAATCTATTATTTTCTTTTTTTTTCCATGCCATTATAATTCGTTATATCGATAATAATTTGATTTATCATTATATTAAATTTTACCTCTACATTTGCGTGATATAAACGAAGATTATATAGAACGATTACATAATACTCTCGCGAGTATTCTCAGCGTACATAGAGAACAATTAAAAGGGCGTTTCCAAGAAACAGGGATTTATCAGGAAGCCAGCCGCACACGCGCGTTTCCCACTGCGACTCCATTGTTTGGCGGTTGGAAGAGGGTTAGACGTGTATGCTTATTAATGCTTGTAAATGTGGAATATAGACATAGCAAAAACTTATTCCACCGAATAATGTCATAAAATTGTCGCGGTAAGTGAACAATATTTCAAGTTTATCATTTATTTGTTTTAAATTAATTTTACTATCAAAGGAAGTTTAATTTATTTGATATTCTATTCATTATAAACCAAAATTTTACTACAAAAATAAATCAGCTATGTAAATACTCTTTATTAACATTTGAATCTTTTATATCACTAATATATCGTATTTCGATAAACACTTGTTCAATAATATGTAATTATAGAAGTAATAAACAGAATTTCAACATATAACAGAAAACAGACTTAAAATAACGATTTTAATGAACATATGGTACAATTATCACTTTCCTTTTAATCGATTTTCCATTAATTACAAGACTGCCATATAATTCTAAAAGAAACTTTCTAACACTTCAATTAAACCAGATGTCCATTTCATTTCTCACGCGTAAGATTAGTACTCGAAGCACTGATAACCCATAATACCTGCCTTAGACCGTCAGCTTCACGACCGTATACACTTCGCGCAATAAATTAAAGGCAAACAAATAATCCGCAACAACAACACCGAACGAAAATAACGAATATTTACGACGCTGGAAAGTTTTTTTCCAACGACGCAGATTTCGATCGACCAAGGGGGCTTTTCGCTCGTAAAAATGGTCACTCTTAGGAAGGGCGCCGTGAAATGAAGAAACGAGATCATCGCGTTCACACTTAAAAATATATACTTACACTCTCAAAGACACTCGAGAACTAGAGACTCGTGAAAGCTCGCATCCAGAGAGGATTCGAAACTCCTCTCGCGCGCATATGAGTTACTAATCGGAGAAAGTCACCTGTACGCGCGCGTGCGCAGTTTCACCCGCGTGCGCATCGCTGTATACTCGGCGACAAAAGGAAACATCACACATTGTCCGCTTCTTCGACGGGTGAAACACACAGCGCGATTATAATCGCGTGTACGGCGTCTTATGCAAATATACGCGGGCTTTGGGGAAACTTTTACTCCTGCCGACGGGATGTGAAAAATTCCGCCGTTAATGAGCAGAGGGGAAAAATCGCGCGACGAGATGTTTACGGGGAAATTATTCGCGATGGGGAGGAGCGAGGATATACTCTTACGAGATTAAGGAGCCAGAGGAGTAGTCGTGAATATGATTTGCATTTTAGAGACTTTCCTTTTTAGGTTCGGGAAAAATTCGAGGGGTTTTTTTTCGGGGTATTGTTATATACGCGAGGCCGTTAACATGGAAATGGGATATCTTTGGGTTAGGATTTGTGAGGAGGGGATTGTTAATTATTTTGGAAGTGGATCGTGCGTTCTTTCGGGTTACTTTATGTACTATACAGATGTTCGATGTTTAATTTTGGTGTCACTGTTTTACATTAATTTGCAGAACGAGATTAATGGATAATCTTTGAAAAAAGCGTGTCTTTTGTGCGGGTAACACGGAAGTTGTGACACATGTTTCTTAATATGTATTTAACATACTAAAACTGTTTTAAAAAATCGCATGATGCTAATATGCATTGCATGTTGATCATACGCGTAACAGCACAGAACGATCAATTTTTAATTGCACGTAGCATATAAAGTTAAACATAGTTTAACTCGAAACAAAAATTACTTCAAAAACTTGGATAAACTAATAAATTACCAACATAATTATTAAAATACCTAAAAGTTTCAGCAAACCTCAAAAATCTTTACAAAAATACACCGTATTCATCATCGTTCAGCGTTGATTACTAAAATTAAGCTCTCGCAAGTAGCTCGACAATTATTATACCTATACCTTTGACTCCTTAAAAAACCCCGCCACAAAAATAAAATCCACCTTCGTGACTGCCATGCATGGTAATAACACATTCACCACCGCGCGGCACACAGCCACAACGGCTTCGCAAAATTATATGAACCCTGCGGTGACCCTGACCCAGAAGATTCTCGCCTCGCGCGCTTCTTCCCCGCAACGATATTGCCTCCTCCTCCTCGCGCTCGCACGGAATAAAGAAATAAACGTAAAACAAATCGCGCGCGCCGGCTCGTAAACTCTCCTTTAGCCGCGAAAATTCTCCGGCGCGTCGTGTGTCATGTAAGGTATATCTACCCTCTTTCTCGATTATTCAAAGACGCGCGCCCACGCGACGGTGGCTTTCGATTTCGTGGAAAATCGCTGCCAGTGGCAAATCGTCGGACATTAGTCAGGAAGAGGTGGAGAGAGAATGTTCGTGCCAAGGGACATGTGCAGAGTTTCTGCCTCCCTCTCTCTTACTTTGGGCGACGGCGCTTCGTTTGCCGTTATTGTTATCGGGCGCGCACGCGAGGTAGACTCTCTCCTTTTTCCATTTCGATTTCGCTGTCAGGAGCTCGCCGGGAGCTTCTTTTATATATACACAGTGGATTGTCGTTTGGCGGCATGTCGTCGGTTGTTGGCTATGCAGTGGAATGTGAAAGAGTTAAGCTTGATTGCACTTGGTTAGGTTTATGGACGCTGAATTGCTCGTACATAGCTTTTTACAAGGATGGCGAATGCTGGTTTTGCAGTAGGTATTGTTTGTCATTCTTATATTCGCGGATGAAAGTAACGAGGATACATTATTAGATGTTGCTGGCTTATTACTAGACGTTTATTTGTTTCGGAAGTTTTTGTCTTTTGGAGCAATAGAATTTTAAATTATTTTTAAAATCTTTGGTAGAATAGTACATTTCATGAAGATTAAGAAGAAAAACTAGATCTTCGCAATACGGTGTAATATCTGTTACTGCTACTAGAGTAGATCTCGTCATATTATCGAATTGCGTACATAATTCAGTACACGAGATAAATAAGTTATTTATAATAAGGAACTTATTATTGGATCTTCTGGCTCGAGTTGTAATTAGGTTCCGGAAGATACTATCGAGTACAAAGTTATAAAACTCACTTTTTGAGCATAAAAAGTTATTGCATGGTGGCAGCTGTTTTAGTCATATTTTCAACATATTTAATAAATGTCAGAAGCTATATCAATATTAATTTTTAGAATTAAATGTCTTTTAAATTATTTAAAGTAAAAATCGTTAAATGAAAGTTTGAACTTGCATGCGAGGGTCAAAGAAATGTATACAAAACAGTAAAGACTTGAAAAGAAGACAAATACTATCTTAAAACTAGAAGAGACGTCATTTATTCTACTTATTTGTCGTATATTTCTAGTATTTCAAGTACATACAAGTAATACCAGTTGTTGACTCGTGCATCCTGAATGAATTTCCTACTTTCTATACTTTCGTTTTCTTTGGATTAATGTACACAAAGACATCTTTATGCATTATAAAATTAATACTGTTGTCATATCTGTAATTTGTTTAAATCACCCTAAAAATAGAATCATTATAATGAATAATAAAATTTGTACTAAACCAATAAAGCGTTAATATTCCGAAAGAGAGATATATGCATATAAAGTCCTATTTTACTTTATTAAAATACATAATATTTAATCAAGCATGTTAAAAATAATTCAATTATAATAACGAAATAAGCCATATAAAAATCTGTACTCTAGAGCGCAAGCGTGTTGTATAATTAATTTAATACTCACTTTCGTAGCAAACGTTATTTTAGTTATCTAATTTGAAATTTTAATAGCTAATAAAAGCTTTAATTAAAATTTTACTTCTCTCGTGTAATTTTTAATCAAAAATTCATTTTTATGCCGTAAAAATGACGATTTTGTAAAAATCTTCATTGATTAAAAATGCACGTTAAAATAGACATAAAAAGGTAACGAATAATCGTTAAAAATAGAGCGGGATTAACTTAATCTTTTAAATTGCCATAGATATCTATAGGAATAGTAATCATAATAATATTTAATACTTTTCATTAAAATTCCTTCCAGTTTGATGAATTAAGATACAATTATGGAAATGAGAAGAGCTCCTAATTATTTAAACAACGCATCAAAATTTCATTTTCTGATTTTAATTATAATTATTAAAAATTCCTCATAAAGCTATTCACAACCCTCGTCTAAAAAAGTATAATAAAATATTTCTCTTACACTTACCAGATTCATTATTAAATTATCAACAGCCCAACGAAAAACCATCCACCACAATTCCACCCTAAACACGTCCCAAAAACCTCTTTCAAAATTCAAACCCTTAAATCAAAACCACCACACCTCGCAGCACCTCCTCTTCCCCCCTACAACGATTCAAATTCCGCACTCGCTTCGCACGTAACGGAGCGACAAGACACGCGCATTATAATAAATCTGCTGGAAAGAGAAGAACGAGAGAGACAGAGATGAATTTCGACGGCCTCTTAAAGACGTCAACGCGCATCCCTCAAACTTCGTGCCGCGCGTATTGTACGTTGACTTACGCAATCCTCTTCCTCTCTTTCTCTTTCTGTGTCTAACCTCTCGCACGTACGTATGTTACGCACACGAAGTGAAGCTCTCTATCTCTCGAAGAAGGAGGAGGCAGAGAGAAACAGCGCGCCACACCGACGTCGTCGGCGTGCACTACATAAATAAACCCGGCGGCTGCCGCAGCCACCCCGAGGATAATAAATCGATCGCTATACTCACTTCCCTAGCTTCCTCTCTTTCTCACGCATTCTCCTTCTCTCTCTTGTCTACGTCTCGCGCTGGCGCTTCTTGTCTTGCTTGCTTTTCTACCTGTTCCTGTCTATTCGCCGATCTATCTATCCATTCTACGTTTTTGTCTTTCCAATATCCTCGTTTTATCCTTGCCTTATCCTTTATCATTAAGTTTCTTCTTTAAACGTTCTTTACCTATTTTAGCTTCATTCACCTATCCCAATCCTTATTTGTACAATTTTATTTCTTTTTTATTTGACTTTGACTTATTTTCACTTCTTGTCTCCATTCATCTTCTTGATCTAATATCTGTTCATTGCAAACGATCTCTCTCTCACATCTATCATCACGATAACAAACATACCACCCCCCTCACCGAATTCAGTCATTTTTATCTCCATGCGCATTTTTTCACTTCGGCCTTAACAGTTTTCTCCTCCTAATTCCTATACCCCACAAGAAAAAAAATAACCATGCCAGTCTCGCAATAAAATATATACAAATTCCCTGCAAATGGAAAGCCCATCCAGGCTAGCACGATCTATCTTCCTCTTCTCTTCCATCACCGTTCCTTGCTCTTCCTCTTTATCATTCTCCTTCTCTCCTTCTTCGCCGCTGCACCGTTATACCTGACGCGCACGTCTGCCGCGTGCGGAAGAACATCCGCCGGCAGCTGATGCGGATTTTCTCCCCGGGGAACGCAATGCGCTATAGAGAAGACTATACAGTCACGCGACAGCGGACGTCGCTCGCCTGTGCGATTACGATCGCGCGAGTTTAACCTTGCGCCTGCGCCAGCTTTTTGCCGGCTAGTGGAACGCGAAATGCTGGGCTCCGTTCGATGATTAGAGAATAAATAGCGGGAAAACGGTGGTGCAGTTTTATTTCGGTGGTACGCATGTGTGTGTGTATGTGTGTGTGTGTGTGTGTGTGTGCACGTGGCGACAATTTGGCGAGGTAGTACGTGGGGGTTTCGTGGAGAACAAAGTTTAATACGTTCGGTGGTTATACACGAACAAAGTCTTTTTAAAGTTTAACGTGGCAAGGTTATTGGTTTATTTTTGTACTTAAATCATAAAAAGAATATTAAAGAATAAAAATTTCATTGATATTTTATATTTATAATATATTACTGTATTGGGTTAATTTTTAATTCTTCCTAAATTTATTTACAATTTATTTACTTTTATAGCGTAAATATTGAAAAACCTTTATTCTTTTTGACTTTATAATAAAGGCGCAATGACAGCTAATCCAAAATTTCAAAAGGAAAAAATATTAGGTAATTTCACGCTCCTTCTGATGCATACTTGATAACTTTATGTATACTAGGTAGCTACATTCCACGCGCTTAACGCGTATAATTATTTTTTCTTTGTTGATTTTTTTTTTATTTTAGATATTTTCGATCGATCCTCTTAAAATTGTTATAATTGAAGAAGGAAATGGGCTTTGCATAGTATTGTATAGTATTGTATTACAATTGTAATACGTATTGTATTATTACATAGTATTGTATAGTATGGGAAGAAAATGGGCTTCGCCCATTTTCTTCCTTAAAACCGCGGTCGATCCTCTTAAAAGTGTTATAATTGAAGAAGGAAATGGATTTCATATACAGTGTAACTTGAGACACATTGAGATTTTCTTTATATTTATTGATATTCTTTACTACGTCAAGTTCATATTTATTAGCATTATTAAATCTTATTATCATACATAATAATATTAATAATATATCTGTTTTCCAAAACATTTTTATTTAATTTTCTACTTAGTCGGACAAAACAAGTTTGGTCTGGATGCTATTTGAATACTGTCAATGTAGTGTAGCGTATTTAGTAGAATAAGACTATCGGCCAGAATATTGATTTCACTTTTTACATGTAACTGGGAAATTAAAATAATAAGTCTGTTAATTTTAAATTTTTTTCAATTTTCAAAAAAACAAAATTTATTTCCGGTCATACCGACCTTCGGGGAATGACAGAGCAAATTTCTATTGTTTTTAGAATTTCATGAAAACAATTACGAAATCGCCAAAAAATTAATTGACCAAATGATACACGCCCATTTTGTAGCCACATTTTCATTAAAAATCTGAAAAAATACTTTTTTTATTATTAGAGACAAATTATTTTAACAAAACGAAAACTATTGAACTTCCACCATATTCTTATAAATCAAAGAAAATGTTGAAAACAAATATTCTCTGGTAATACTCGTACTTGACAGTATACACGTGCATAAGCTACAGAACACGTAGCAAAGTCGCGCGGTTATACGTAGAAATTAAAATTAATGGAGTTGGGGACTAAGTGCTCACTTTAAATTCGCCCATAATTTCGTAATTACGAAAATTTCGAGGCACTGGACTCCAGGTAAATTTACGCGATACATAATGTGCGAGCTTTAGCTACGTGCTTACCTGTACATAAATGCACTCAAGGATTATTTGCGCAGTGGAGTTTCGAGTATACGTTATGATAAAGAAAACCCATTCTTAATTAAGTCACGAGCACGTCCACATCATCGTGTTTCTATTAAAAAAGAAAATTATTTCAAAATAAAATAAAATTTATAAAATCCAAAGCATTTTTACTCTACTAAACCATAAGGCACTCTATAAACTCGCCTCGTTCTCCCGGTACAATAATTTTAATCCTTCAAATTCCGAGCGGCGCTTAAATACCTAGACAGCAGTGCAATCCAAATAACGCCAGCTCAACTTCGCCGCGTTCTCGTTTCTCGCTCTCATTAGACGAGTTATGCAAAACGACGAATAATCGAAACGGCTCGCTCGCTAGGTAGCGCACGCGGCGCCATAACTTTTGCGCGCTCTTGGTGCACTCGAGAGGGTAAACAGATAGAGGCCGAGCTCGCTCGCAGCGACACATTCCTCGCGTAGTTTTCGACTCTGTCTCGTCAGAATAAGAGAGAACGAGGGAGAGTGAACAAAGAAGAGGTGTAGTATAGTGCAGGTACATCTCTTATGAATTCAATGCTTCGCTCTCTTGAACTTTAAAGTGGGAAAGCGCGGCAATCTCGATTCTGCCGCGCCGCAGAAGAAGCATGAATAATTTAGGCAGCTGCCGAGGATTAGATAGGCGCGCGCAGGATGCACCAGCAACAGCAGTGCCTCTGGATATGTACGTGTGTGGATATTCGGGGGTTTCCGCGTTGGGCCGGTGATGGATTGTGCGAAAAGGAAGGATCGTTTTCAATGTTCTCTTTGTGTGGAAGTTGTTTGATTTGAATTTTAGAAACGTATGTACCTTTGTTGTGATTCTTATCTAATTTATATGCAGTGATTTCAATATGGGAATATAGATCAGAATCATGGATTTTGATATGAAATGATTATATTTAAAAACGCGTTTTACAAAAGTATTGTTTAAAATAAAAATATTATAAATATTTGTAAATGCTTATTTTTCTTATGTTGGTATGTATAAACATAATGTTAAAAAAAAAACATTTATAAACATGTCTTACCATACCCGACATGTATCTACTACACGGAGAGAAGAAAATCAGTGAAAATTACAAAAATTTCAGTAAAAATTACTAAACTTTTTGTAATCCCGAGGCAGACTTGAAAATCCAAAATTTTTAC
>UXGD01005703.1:0-13909 GCA_900474315.1 Torymus auratus
TGGTACAAATAACATTATAATTTTATAATTAGAAAAGCATACTTTTAATGTAAAAATTTTCTTTTCTCTGTGTATATAGCTACAGCCGAATACTGTTTTGAAATAACGATAAAAAATTAAATTTATATTGATTATTTTTCCAAACTAATTATAATCAAACGGCGTATGACATAATTTGCCTTTAAAATCATTTGTGAGTTAATCTAAATCAACTTTCAGACTAAAAACGATCAGCCAGTTGTATTGCGAACTCTACACGACATCCGTTAATTCAATATTCGCTGCGGCCAATATACGACCCCCAAGATTTTCTCTTAGGGACGAGAAAATAGCGTTTGACAGATCCAGCAATTAAGCAATTATACAACACTGGCGCAACGAGCCCATAAATTCCGTGGCGAGACTCTTTTAACGAGAGATTTCCAGTACACACACCCCACACATACTGCAGAATGTCGCCCACCGAAATGGAGAGCGCGCCCGCATGCAGAATTCCATCGGCCTCCTTTCGAACAATCGCGCCATTAAACATACGTATATATACGCGTACGGCCCCCCTGACACTTTACACCAATCATACGGCAGCCGCGCGAGGAGATGAAATAAGTTATGCGCTGCCACTATTTTTATTTACTCTCAAGCTCTCCCGCGCGCGACTCGATGGAAACGAAGACGTTGTAAAGCGGGTGAATAATTCGCGCGACAGAAACACGCGTCAAGTGTGACTCATTCTCGCATACACATACAC
Source organism: Torymus auratus (assembly GCA_900474315.1). Classification (NCBI taxonomy): domain Eukaryota; kingdom Metazoa; phylum Arthropoda; class Insecta; order Hymenoptera; family Torymidae; genus Torymus; species Torymus auratus. The sequence goes on from UXGD01005703.1 coordinate 749, forward strand.
ATGTAAAAGTAGATAAAGACGCGCCTCTCTTCATTCTGCAATTCGCCGTCAGTGTCTTTACGGCCCGGAGCCGTCACCGCCTCTACCCGCGCGCTTTCGTCTTTCACTTTGTCTTTCTCGCGAATTTCGCTCCGCGCGTCGCCCCGTTCTATTTATCGCTCTCTTCCGTCCTCCGCGCCCGCGCCTGAGCACGGGCTATTGTGCGCAGGGAGCCGACAGAGCCCTCGCAGCAGTAATAAAATTTAGCGCGTTTTATGCGCCGACAATTAACTGCATAACGCGATTTGCCCAAGGCAGGGTCAAGGGGCGCAATTTTTGCAAAACATTACATGAATTAATTGTGATGCATATCGGCGCTTTAACAAACATTAGTATATATCGACCTATATTTAATTATGGTATCAAATTTTATTTACTATTCAAGAATGGCATGAGTAACTAAAATTATATATAAAGAATGTAAAAGTATAGAATTAAAAGAAAAATTTTAATTTCAGGTAGTCTCTTTGTGAATGGAATGTGAACGTTGAAATGCAACCTAAAACAGTTTGCTCCATGCAATGCGAATCATTATTTAAAACGATATTGCTCATTATTCAAAAGTAACGTATCTCCAATATTTATGACACCATTCATACACATATTTTTTAAACATATTAATCATGTTGTTATAAAATACTATTTAATCATAAACAAACTTAAAACTATTTTAAAAGTACAATAGCAATCAATATTTCATTAAAAAAGAAAAGAGAAACTCTAAAAAAGTTGTATATTTTATTGACACACATCCACGACGTCTCCCTCGCAGCATCTTTCGTCCATTCAGACTTTCGTCCTCCCTATCGCTATCATTTTGACATTGCCACTTCGTCACTCATTCGCTCTTTCTCTCTCTCTCCTTCTCCTCGCACTCGCGCAGTCTCGGTCGCGGCCGCCGACGCCGAGTCGAGCGTACATGCCATGGGAAAAGGCCAGCAGATTCATTGACTCTGGCGCGAAGGTCTCCATTGTCCCATTAAGCGCACATGCGCGCTTGTTTTATAAGGCTTAAACAAATCGTTTCGTGCGCTCCTTCGCGCCCGCCTCGCTCGCTATACGCGTCCTTCTCGCCGCTCGCGCGCGCGGGATTGAGCAGTCGTTGCCTCCCACTCGCTCCGAGCGCTCTCGCTCACTTGCATTTTAGCTTGTGGTACTTACATTGTCATTTCCGCTTTCTCAGCTCGTAGCGATGTCTTTTTTTTGGGACGTCGGCGGGTGTCGCAGACCCGCGCTTTTTTGCGGCTGTGTATAAGGGAGCGAATGCATAACGGGGCCGATGATGTGTGCGAGAGGGAGCTTGCAGATGGGTAAGACGAACGAATGCGGGAGGTAATTTAATGAGGTCTGCGATTAGTTTTTTTACCGAGGTTTTTGTATAAGGGAGCGCAGATGAGAATTATACCGAAAGTTGTGATAAATGCGGGTCGCTGCTGAAAGCTGGAATGTTTCCGAATACTAAGTTTCGTCGTTTTATGTAATCGTGAGAAGTTTTATCTACTATCTACAAAATACTACTTGAAATAATTGTTTTCTGTTATAAAAGCTAATTTGTGATATTAGCATTCTTAAATGTTCGTAAATTTTTGACAATAATTAACAAAAATGTTTTTAATTACTTAAATTATACTGACACGATTGAAATGTTATTTTATGTTATATTTTTAATAATTTAAATGAAGTTATTTAAAGGTGTATACAAATTTTCGTTACCTAAATAATTTGAAATACAGAATAAAGATCAACAAACAAAAAGAAGGTATAGTTAGACACAAAAATATTTTTCACGGTGTTCAAGACTCACCATTGAAACAGTAACGAGGCCGTATGAAACGGAGGCACCAGTGCCGCCAACTCAAAGTCAAATCAAGGAAAGAAGAAGAAAGGAACAGCCACATCATCACCAACCAGTACATATAAACTTGGATCCGCGAAAAAGTCATAATCCGCAATACTCATGCCTACCTACCACCGATGACTCGATAAAACCGTATCATCCTCGCCAAGGCCGCCCTCGCCTAGAACCCTAGCCTGCCAGCTATAACAACAACATCACTGCCCTTTCTCCCTCTCTCTCTCTTTCTCTTTCGCACTCGCGATCGGTTCCAGGCGAAATTTCGCGTATGTGCGGCCCCGCGCCCCATCACGGCTCTCGGATGCGTGCGGACCTCCTACGCGCCAGGCCCAGCGCGGAATGCGGAGGAGGGAGAGAGAGAGTGAGAGGGCGAAGCGTACATATATGTGAGCGCGAGACAAAGAATCGCCGCTGGCCAAAAAGATTCTCTCCCGCTCGCCTCTTTTGTGCGGGCTGATTAAAAAAAATGACGGGTGTCAATTATTGCGCGGCCCGGACAATGCGCCGAGGGGTGGCTGCGCAGCGGAGAGAGGATTGAGGCGTCGTAATTTTGTTGGTACTCCTTGGCGTGTCTGCATATACCTCCTATATAGGTAGGTGGTTATGGCTCGTCGGCCGCGGCTGAGAGGTAATGAATTGGGGAATCCACGCGCGCGTTGTCGATGAGGCTCTTTTCAAGCCGACTTTCTGCGAGTGGTAATTAAGAGAGCCCTCCGAGTGGAAAAATTGATCCTGTTGATGGCGTGTGATTCGTCAACAAAGTGCGTGATGTCTGGTGTTGATGGCTGGGAAAATTATTAACTGCCCTCACTCCTTCTTCGAAGGCGACAAAAAATCCATGAATCTTTCATTGTCCTGCACGTCATTATACTTACATTATTTACTCGATTTTTGATAATTTTAAGGTCGGTCAGTGGAGCAACTTGCGATATTGTGGACCAGGCACCTCTCGACTACAATAATTTAAGCACGACACCGCACCTTACATAACCGAAATAAATGACTTATAAAAAGAAAATGTAACAAGCTTTGGGAATTCGCAGAGCAGATTCCCTGCAGCAAACGCGGTGTAATGTCTCCTGAAATATGCATCGCGGTCTCGTAAAGCAATCTCGTCGGCTGCCGCAGAGGGAAGCAAGACGCTCCTCTTACTCCCTCTCTCTCTCTCTTTTCTCTTTAGCTTGGCATCCTGATAGAGGAGCTAAATTGCCAGCGGACCGGCCCCTTATTTTTCTTCCCTTTTCGCTGGCCAAAACCAGATCGTCTTTGTAGAGCGCGCCGTGACCTCCTCTTACTCTTCGTTCGCTCACTCTCTCTCTACATGTACACAACCCGCCCGCTCTTCTCTATATCGCCCTGATCCTCTTCGTTTTGTTGCCTCGGATTCCGTGCGTGGATCTTATTATTCTACGATGTTTTCCTTTCCTTCGTTATTATCTTAACGATTCTTTTTATGTACTTTCGGTAACGTAATAGGGGCGCTTATTATTATTGCTATTATATAGAAGATTCGGCGTTAGAGGAAGTAACTGAAATTACTGTATTAATTTTTACGGAATTCTTCGATATTTGTTCATTCTTATAACATACGATGAATTTGCGATCAGAAATATTCTTAATCAGATGAAATTCAGATTTAATTTCAAACCAATGCATTTTTCTAGAGTTAAGCAGACAAGTAAAAGTTATCATAGTAATAATTTAAGGGTCAATTAAAAATTGTGACTCGGTAGATTTTGCAGAGCAACAAACGGGAACCGAAGGAATTCGACCTTGGTATGCGCTCAATACTAATTAAATATTGTAAGACGACACAGTGAAAAGAGACACAGAAGGCCGAAAAAGTGAGCGGCGCATCGTCACTTTTGTCGGTGTGTCTGCAGCAGGTCTTCGTTCGTTTTCAATCGGTCATTTTGCGAGCGACGATGTTTATGCACCACCTCAAATATTGGCCGTCCACTCGTGCACATATATGCGTGATATGGCCGGGAATGCAAATGCACTTGAAATACTGAGATGGCAAGACAAGTGCAGTTTACCTCAAATATAGCAAGCTCTTACGACATTCCTTGATATTCGTGGGAATTTCATAAGTTAACTTCTTTAGGCTATTTCAGAAATTTAATCAATGCACAATGCAATATATATACAAGACAAATAAATACCGAATCCATGTACGATTTCTCTCGATAAACTCTTAATCATACTTAGGACATATGTTTGTTATATACAGCTATTGATCAACCATCAAATTTTAAATTCTACTTGTAATGATTCATGTCAAACAAATACAAATAACCTTCTTGATAACTATCCTTTTTCACATAGATCAAATATATCAATCATTTGCTTTATCAAAGATTAGAAACCAAAACTGTACGCTTGGTGTTCAATAAATTAATGTTCACAAATTAGATTGAGATTGACGTCTAAAAATGGAATCGTTGACAACCAGAATTACACGAAATCGATAAGATAGATAAAAGTTTGGAAGTACCGGGAAAGGAGTGATTCCTCTCAAATACTGTAGATAAACTCTACACATCACGGATGATTTTTTTTATCTCGACGAGTTCCCAGGAAGCTGCATCGGCGATCAGCTCTCACTATTTATATATTTTCATCAAGAAGAAAATAAAAATAGTCAAATCGTAAAAATTCTTGTCATTATTAACAATCAAATCTCTCGAAATCTATAATACCTATATTACACTAAAGTAAACTCAAATTAAATTTGTTCCATAAACAGTATTCTATTCTATTTGCATTAATTTCCATTTAAGGACGCAGTTTGAATCACTTTCACCTACGGATCATGTAAATGACTTCTAAGAATGCAGCAAATATTAACTGAGAAATACTACAAGCAATTTAAAAGCGTTAAACTTTGTTTTCAAACACTCGGTTTGTCTGTACACAGCAAGTTAAATGCCATTCCCATCTCGCAAACAAGGTAAAAAAGCTTCGAAAACTATAAAAACTCGGAAGAAGCACATATATATACCCGAGCGCGTGTCGACGTGAATTTACATCCGACAGTTGCTCAAAATTTCCCTGTTCGTTGCGCGCGCGCGCGCCTTTTAAAATTTGCCGCGTGTTTCGCTCTTCTCGCATTCTCCCCTGATGACTCTCGAGGCTCGCGCGCGTGCGCAGCCTCGGCCGCGAAATCAAAAAAGCCTTCGACAGAAGAGCTGCTGGTGCTGATTTATCGCTTATACCTCTGCGAAACCCAATATTTATTATGCGTGCTCGCAAGCGAACGCGCGCGGCTCTTTCGAAGTACAGGTATACGAGCCTGTATTTTAATTATACGCGCGCGCGCTGCTCGGCCTGTATATATATGAGAGGTGAGCCGAGCCGCGCCTCGCGGCTCACGAATTAAATTTTTCGGGCTCTTCAATTTGGAGCTTCTCATTAGGGACGATGATCCTCTCCGGAGTGTAGCTTTTAGTGTGAATTATTTCGAATGAATTTGTCGATGAGTTGTGGTATATTGCTTGCCAATCTTGTCAAGCTGCATATATTTTTAAGAAATGTCTGAAGCACATTCCAAAAATGAGTTCGATTAATGGAGATTAATTTTTTTCATTACTATATGTTTGCAAGTAAAGTCAAATGCTTAATTCACAGGCATAGACTAAGTATGTCATAAACAAACAATTTTGTTATTTTACAATAAAACAATATTTTATAAGGCTAAAAAAATAAGATAATTAGCGGTCACTTCAATTAATTTGTTTTCACTGCAGCGAAGATACTAAGTTAGCACATAAGATAACTATTTTTTTACGGAATACTTTATTTACCTTTAGGTAGTTTCTTAAACTTCAATTTTTTGGCTTTGCATTCTTAGAGACATGCCTATGTCTATACTTCTTCGTTGTAAATTTGATTAGAATGTTCTAAAAAATTGAATATCCGATATCATTGATTAATTTTTTTCTCTTTGTAATTTGGAATTCGTTAAATAAATGATAAAAGTGTCAAATAACTATTGGGTGATATTTTTGTACAGGATTTATTATTTAATCATTACTTTAATGAGATCTTAATAGGGTTTTGAATTGATATAATTAAATCGACCATCGTGAAAGTTTGCTTATGAAATTCCGAATGAAAGAATTAAATCGGAAGGTCCGAAGGTATCGACCTCCAGAGAAGAAACTTAAAGAACAAGGTTTAATATATCTAGATCTTCCATAAGAATTTATTACTTTAAACTCCACACCCATAAGATAGGTAAAAAAATAAAAGTTGATTCTTATGAAGTCACACTTGAACTTTTACCGATCGAGTAAATTTTACAATTTGAAGACTATAAATGGAGAAATACTTCAAATTATATAAAACGAACAGTACACTACTTGAAGTGTTACTCTAAAAAAAAAAAAATATAAAGTCAAAATATCAGTTGGTTTTGCGTAAGTTAAAAAAAAAATTAATTCAAAATTTACGCATAAAAAAGTTCATACTTTTTTTAATTTTCTATAAAGGAGCAAAATATTGTAAAACTTAGTGCAGTGTACTCTTAATTTTATAATTTTTTAATTAAGTACTTTTATTTAATAACAACTTCTCAGAGTTGTAAGTGAATATGGCTATTTTCTGTAGATTTTTCATAATTAAATCAATTTCATTGATGAGATCATGTATCTTTATATCAATAAAAACAAAATTTTTATGAAAATTGACCATCAACTTTTGAATATAATTATATATGTAACATCCTATAAGAATACAGCTATATATTACTGTGCTTTATTAGTTATACCACACCGTGCATTAAAAGGTTTGGTACAGTAATTGGTGAGGACACAATAACTCTCACATCTGCCCTGTATATATAGGGATGTAACGGTCAATTCCTTATTCATACTTGCGTTCAGAGCGCTGCCGTACTCCTTGATAGAAACTCGGAACTGTTACATTTCATTCAGAATGAACTGAAGCAGTAATAGAGTTATAATAATTAATACACATTAATTATAATCTAATTAAGGAAACGAGAAAAGCTTGATTAATAATTCTTGAAATAAAATTGGTATCAATAGAGCTGTATATATATGTCGGAAGACACCGGCATGAAGACACGGTCTCCTAATGGGCCACAATCGAGCATGTGTCCAGACCTCGTTCGAGACACAAAAATGTCCCCCCCCCTTGCCGTTCCACGAGTTCTTGCGAATACACAGCGTTATACTACATCAGACACGCATCGCGACTGCTCGGATGACGGCGATTTCCGCAAGGCGGGCAACACGTGTTGCGTTCGCTCGCTCGCGCAAATGAGACCGCGCGCCGCGATCGTAACTGACAGTAATTAAGGAAGCGCATTACAAAAAGCCTTCAGGGCTCCCGCGGCTCCTGGCTATTTTTAGATAGTCAGATCGCTATTCGAAGAATATATAAAACCGTGTATATACGTGTGTGTGCCTAGGCTATCGCGTGCTCGTCATCTTTCACGCAGAGAAAGAGGGCGAACCGATAAAGTCGAAAGAAAATGTTAGAGGGTATTGTTAATTATGGCGCATTTTTAGTGGAGATTAGGTCTTTGTGATGATAGAAGCTGCATTTCCAGGCGGTAATAGATCTATAGATTGTTAATAAGGTTGGGTTTATTTATCAAGTAGTTGTTCTTTTCAATCACTTTTCGTCATTAGATAATTAGATGTGCAAATGGGCCTTGTACTTTTACAGAGATTTTTATCGATTTTCTATAGTATGATAGCACATTACGCAACAAGGTAGTAAAGTCGAAAATTATTCCCGTTAAGCAGGATATAAAGTATTGAAGGGAATAAAATAATACGTTTGTCCCACTTTTCAGGCCAATAATGTGTCCATTATAATGGAGTCGCGAATAAATTTGATTATTTAACGATAGATGATACTTTAGTGTTATAATCCTTTTTATCATGAAAACATCCATTTTTTTCATCAAATGATCTCATGATAGATATATTCATTTGATTAATCCAAGTCCTTATATATAATAGTTCCATTCCTGTTATAAAAGTCGAGAAAAAATTAATTGCATACATAAAACTGGACCATTATCACCAACTTTATCTTCACCACCAAATCGCCCATTCACACACATACACACACAGCCAAAATCCAGTGCCAAATCAAAGCAGCAGCAGCAGCAGGAGCAGCAGCCCCTAAGCAAAGCATCCTTGAAAAAGGATCCTCAAAAGCATTGTTACGAAAGGCCGAGTATGGACAGAGATTACACAGTGCGCGAGTAGAAAAATAAAGGAGCAGGAAGCAAGCGCTAAAGCAAAAGGCGCTCTCTCTCAGCCCTCGTCCAGCCAACGCGCAACTGAAAAATCGAAAAAGCGCGTCGTTCTTCGAAAAGAGGCGCCGCGTGCCGAGAGCTCGGTGCCGGGAAAGAATGGTGCGGTGGCACTACACGCCGTCCAGGTATTTATTACCTGTCTTCTCGCGCTCACAATGGGCATGATTTCACAGATTTGCGTCTACCTGACTTGTCTTTCGCGTTCCACTTGTCCCTCTCTCTCCCATACGGCTGCATCCTCCAAACCCTCCTTAAGGAGCCTTCACACTTTGTTGAGCTCGGCCAACTCGGCTGATTTTGCCTGATAAATGCTCTGTTTATGCGGGATTTGCCGCGTCGTTAGCGTAACCTGATCTCGTTTCTTACAAAAGTTCCACTTGTCGGAGGAATAATGGAAATAAGGGGAACTTTGGAATCTGTGAAGCACATAGTTTGATAAGATGGTATGGGAGGTGTTTTCAGCCACTGTACGATAAGATAAATGGTAGTTTACTTATTCAAATCTACTTTGGATAGTCCATTTAAATATGCCACTCTAGTGAAAGCTTGAAACATTTTTTTTCCAAAACTGAAATTATATAAGAGAAGATAAACTCGAATTTTTAAAATTAGCTCAAAAGTTAATCAAGATTTACAAGTTTTAAAAGGAAACTATTAAAAACGTTTGAGAATAAAAACATTCGAACTTTAAAGTAAAATATAAAAATTAATAATAAATTTAAAATGAAGGATTGAAATGAACCGAAATCGATCCGTATTTTAAAGATCCCCTCCCCACGTGACTCTGGCAGGTACTTCGCAGAGGGGAATCGACAGACCCATTGAGGAGTCCCCTTAAAACATCTCGCGCATGTGTATTATATAGTCGACGCGAGAATCTCATCCTCTTCTACGGGCGGCTCTCGAGGAGAGGAGAAAGAGTGGCGGCTCTCGTAGTCGCGCCTGGGCATTTTAAAGCGCCTCCTTCCGAGAAGAGCGCCGTTTAACGCGCCTCCGACTTTTACAATCTATACCCTCTCTTTCTCGCGCTCTTTTGTTGCTCGCCGTCTTTCCTTATATGCATAATTGTGGACGAGTCGCGCCGAAAAGGCGGGCATAACAGGTGTATCGGCTCTCTTCTCTCTCTCTCTGCTTAATCATGCGCCGGCTCTTTCGATCTCTCGGATGCATGCGGCTGAATGGTTATATGTGTGGCTTTTGTTTTGCTTTCTCGTCGCAAGTGCAGCGTGCGCGAAAAGGAGGAAGCGAGTAATCGACACCTCGTTCGCTGACGATGATAATTACGAGGGAGTTGTTGTTGGCGAAAGGGGGGATGAAGGCTGCGGAGCTTGTTAATTGTCGTGTCGCGAGTCGTTGTTCGGGTGATTAATGCTGGGTATCACTCTTTCGCTGATCATTTGTTCGCGCGTTAAAGAGGCGCTGCGTTAATGGACAAGTTTTACGACGAGAAGAAAATTAAATGGTAAAGGAGTCTATCGAGTTGCCGTGGCATGTTTCAATTTACTAGAATGGTTATAATCCTCGCTGAATATTCAATTTACTGCATTAACTAATGAAATCTTATAATGCTATAAGAAAATTAATTGAATACATTTTTAAGAAATATCGAATAAAATATATTGATCAATGCTTACATAACTATGGGAGGAATGACTTGGTTAGATAAGAATATATAAGTTTATTAAAATAGCTTAGCAGCAAACTTTTCCATTGTTTTCCAATCAATTAGCCTCCTGAAGCCCTCGCTAATCAGAGCAATACACTTCAAAAGTATTCACGCACACACAGACGAAAGAAACTTTGCGAAATAGGACAGACCTGCGAGAGAGACGAATTACGGTAAAAGCCGAACCCGTAACGCTTTCTCCCGATCATCCGCTCGGTCTACACGGCCTTCGTCACCTCGTCGCTGCCGATGAAATTTATTTGATGCCCGAACATTTGTCCTCCAAACAGGCTTTTTTTCCTGCAAACCGCGGAATTACCGACGCCGCGATTTTTCATTGTTGATGACGAGCGCGTGAACGTGCAGAATATGCCGTACAGCGCACAACGGGCCTCGTTACGCTTTCGTTCTCGATCAATCGCCACGGAAATCAAAGGAATTGTCGAAGGCGGTCCAGTGGTACTTATCTGGACGGCTGTAAAGAATAAAATGACGTACTGTGTTGGTAAAAAATGCTCGTTATTGTTAAACTTCAATCAAATATTCCGACTGGAATAATAATTTTGTGAGAATTGTAAAAAAAAGCCAATGGACTTACCTTCAAATTAATAGTGTCAATAAAATTTCAGGCAAGAGTAAAGAGAGAAAGTTGAAATGCCATTTGTAAAATTTACTATGCACTCGCCAAAAACAGTTACTTTGGAATGAAAATTGCCGTGAGTCTTTCATATAATATCCCTTGATTGTCAGATAAAAGTAATTTTGTCAACCGTAAAAAAAATTTTTTTAAATCAGTAAACGGTATTTCACTTCCTTTACTGGCATCTCATGCATAAATTCATCAGATTACTGAGTGTTGTTAATGATTAATTTTGATCTGCCTGGTATATATATTTTAAAAGTTTTAAAGGTATAGGTATTTTCTCAAGACGTGAGAACTCCAGAACAAATAAAATCTGAAATTGCTCAGAAAAAATGCACCCAAATTCCTCCAAAAACATGTGCAATCACCAATCATTTCTTCATACAACACCGTCCACCCTTGCTCCATCTCTCTTTCTCTTTATCTCACACTCGGGCGCTCGGCGGCGACCTCGTTCACGAATTTATCGGCCCTCGGCCGGCGACATAGTTACGCACATCTCTCTCTCTCCCTTGTGCATGTAGCAACAGCGGCGGCGTGCATGTGCAAAATCCCTCGCGCGCGTATATATGCTTATGCACACACGCACACACACGAAGACTTTGCACGAGGAAAGGAGAGGAGTACCGTAGTGGGGAGGAGTAGAGGAGAAAGAGAGAGAGAGAGCGGTTCATTCATGATTGGGCCGTGCCGAGGCGTCAATGGAGGAGAGAGAAAGAGAGAGATTCTCGCGCGACGACGGTATTTCGCTCCCTCTCGCCCCCGCCAGACGGGAATTCCGTTGCGGGTACTACCTGCGCCAGCCTCTTTCTCCGTCTCCTCCTTCTTCTGCTTCTTCTTCTTCTTGTTCTTCTTGTTCTTCTTCTTCTTGCTCGTCTGCGGCTGCTGCCACTGCTGCTGCTGCTTCTTGCGCTGCAGCGCGCCCGCCGATTTCCTTCCTCCGCGCTGAAGGATCTCTGCGTTCTTTGTTCGTTACGGCGTCGCGGTGCGTGCTGCATTTTTTCACTGGGATTTTTCGCTTTGTTCCGTGGAGTGCGGACGCTTTGTTCGACGATTTTCGAGGGCGGATTTTAGAATGATTAATTGAAGGGCTCGATAATTAGCTCACGCCGAATAGAGATGTCAAACAAGTGCTTAACTCCGCCTGTTAACAACAAGAGTAATTATTTTTATTCAATTTTATATTTCATCTTTATATCATTTTTTTATCGCAAATTTTATGTATATATTTTTTTTGCAAAATAACATTTCTATAGTTTACGAAAGTAAATAAACTTTCTAACGGGTGGAATATTTAGAGACACGTGTGAACTATGTATTACAATTTACATAATACCAATAATACTTTTTACACACTGCTATGCTTCGTAAACAGTTTGTGCTAAGATAAACTTCCTCTCGGGCTGTTTGCTTAGGAGCTTTGCTGATTTGAATATGATAATTCTGTTTAAAATAACTTACTTCAGCATAAAGCAACTGTTGCGTATTTATTGATGTAATGTGGGAAAAAAAACTTTCGCACAGCTGTAAAATTATTTCTTATATTTTAGGCTTTTTTTATATTTATATTTACTTATGAAAAAAAACGTATAAACAACTTTTACAAATTATTTGATTCGCAAATGTTTTTCTCACACCAGCAATCACTAATACATTGAATAATTGACTGTTGGAAAAGACTGTTGATAAAATAATATGAATAATTTTTTTAAATAAATTATTTTTTTTTGAATTATAAAGAAATATCGTCCAAGGCACTCCCCTCAAGTGTTCGATAAATTTTAGAAATCAACCTTAGTAACGTACCCACTCACTATGCTTAAAATCCCATAAATTAGTTAAATAATAGCCGAGAAGTACTTCTAACTACACGCCATAATTCAATTTCATTCATCCCCCGCGCACAATGGTACGATCTTATCCTGGGACCAGCCCGCGCTGGTGGTATACTCACGGCTGCGTGCATCGCCACTGCCCAAATCGACACACCTAATCGCGCGTAAAGCCTCGGCGCGCCGCCGCCGGATATGCCCGTCGAGGCGGAAAAACGGAAAAGGAACAATGTGCAGCGCGAAAATTTCGAGGAAGGCATATTTTCCTGAAGGCACGCACGCGCGCGTGTGCCGGGCATTCTTTTAATTTTCTAGAATGTGCCGCGCCTCGAATTTTTCCGCATTGCGGGGCTCTGGGTTCGACAAAGAAAATCTGACAGTGGTGGGGAATTTTTGGCGAGATTTATACATTTCGGTAGAACTTTGTATGTATCCGTCTTGAAGATGTTGAACCTATGAGTTTTGTTGATTCTTGAAAAAGTTATTTGGACGTCTAACCCTGTATACTATATTGATACAAAGCTAACGGATTAGAATTCGCTTTAGTTTGTTTGATTTCAATTGATTATGCAATACATTTGTTACTAGCCATTACTAGACTACCGTTACTTTTTTGTATACCTATAGGTCATATATCTTACATGCTTTCTGTTAAGACTATTCCATGAAAGGCTAAATAATTATATCTTATACTTTACCAGATTTTAATGATTGATTATAAAATTACGATAAAAATGATAAAAAACAAGTATTTTGCTTCCTCCTAGAGGAAGCTTTGTAATAGTAAAATTTTAAGTTTCTTTAAATCGATCTAGAAACATGATTAGA
>UXGD01005704.1:0-13907 GCA_900474315.1 Torymus auratus
CTAGACGAGTTTTCCTAAAGGTACTTGCGGCATTGGAGTAGGCCCTTCAGGAAATTTTGTTCCGTGTACTGCCACACATCTGTGTGACTCCCTTTTGTTCGTGGGCCTCGCGTCCGCAGGCTATTTAGGTTAAAGAATCTTTCAAATAATCGACTCGACTACAGTCGCACGTCTGCGTGATTAATTCCTCTTCTAGATATGGACCTCATGTCTCCCGACTATTTGGGCTTAAATCTTTTTTAAATAATCAACTATTGTACTATTGTATCTTACTATTTCACTTCAGCGTGCCTTCTCCATCTACATGAACCTGGCGTCTCTCTGTTTTTTGGTTTAAGACTTTTTTTAAATAATCGACTCGTTTACTGTCACACGTTTAACGTAATTCAATATGATCAAGAATTTCAAGACAATAATACTTTTCATATTGACTGCCAAGACCAAGACAAGAGAGAAATTTACAAGAGCGAGACAATAATTATAGAAATATTATTTTGTCTTATTTTCGTGCAGCCCTAGTACTTGATTTCTTCGAGAGTGGCAGTAAAGCACTACCTACCATTGCCATTCCAAAAATGGAAACATTCTGAACGTGAAAATATTTATCGTTACAAATCCAAAAAATTACTCCGCAATACCTCCCATCGTAAAATTTTCATTTCATCGAACAACTCCAATCCACTTCTTACAACCACATATACACAAACGGCGCTTGAACGCGCACACGCACACACAGCGTGTCACTAAAATAGTTAACAGTCGAATAAATTCGGATTACCGTAAATCAGCGCGTAATACCTGCACGCTGATCTATATATAGTCTCTCTTTCTCTCTCAACTATCATATCCTGGCGCATGCTTCTCGGCGTGCAGTAAATGCGATTGCACCGCGCGAGTCGGAACAATGAGCCCAGGGCGCGCGCGCGCGAGGGACAAAAAGAAGTGCAGCGTTTTATGGGCGCCGATGAATGCGGATCAACAATCGGAAGACGATAGTCGCCGCAGCCGCCGCCTGCTCAATGAGCCGCAGTAAAGTTGATTTTATTGCGAGACCCGAGAAGTGCAAGTACGCGCGTCTACTTAATGTCCGGGGAGCGCGCGTGAGAGAGGGAGAGAAAGAGAGAGGAGGCCGATAGGTGTATTTGAAGTCGTGTGTATTTGTGTTTTTTTTGACGATGTTTGTGATTTATGGGAGGGGGAATCGTGCAAAAAATTTAGATTCGATGTTTGCATTGGGTAGGTACTTATTTGTTCATGCGGTAGTATATGAGTTGCGTTAAAGAAATAGCGCACGTGTTCATAAAATTTGTTTTACAGCTGTTATTTGTTAAGTTAACGTTCATCTCGTGTAGGAAAAGCATTTTTTCGGAATTCTCTTTTTGGAATTCGCAATTCTAAAGGTCTATTTAAAAAAATTTTCTAAAGTACCTTTTCATCCGAGCTAAATGTTTAATGTGGATAAAGCAAAATTTCGTAATTACAAGCTAAAATTGCGTTGACCTAAAAAGTTTTTTTTGCACTATACCGAAAGAGAGAGAGCTTTTAATATGCAAAAAATCTGTAATTCTTTGGCGCACACATTTTTATGTAAATTACTTGGAAAGGTTAAAATTATATATAACCTTGAAATTTTTATGCATATACCTTGGTAAAAGCAAAGAAATAATTAATGAATTTTCGTTAGAAAATAAATAAACTGTCTGAAGGATTAGCCAAGAGAAACAGACGTGCATTCGTGCTCATTATACCGCTAACACATAACATAATAAGTGCCATTGCGACTTGGGTATGTAAGCGAAAATTAAGTGCAACGGTTTTTAACAAAAAAAAATATGCATCCATATACAGATATGCGTGCACGCGTCACGACGACAAAGGCGCCTTCCATAAAGGCACAATAAAGGATTTTATGAGGAGAAAGTCACTGATCCGACGGACGGCAGTCGTGCACATCTCGTCGTACAACGCGCGTGTACGAAAACGTACGGGGAAAAGTTCAAGGAGATTTCTTTGGTTGTAATTTATGTAAGGTGTCATTTAAATGGACAATAAATACAAACATTCCATTGTTTTTCATTTAAATCTCCTTGTCTTGATTTTTTAAATTTATTTGTTTAAAATAAATATTTGTAATATTCCGACATAGCTTTTCATATCAAATTTTTTTTCCCGAAATTGTTGCTAAGGACGACAAAAAATCATGTCTCTTAATTTAATTGGGTTAAAATTTGAACTATTGCATAAGATTAACGATAAGTGAAAAATATTTGTCGTAAAAAACATTTAAATCTCTTGCGGATTTTGGCTAGTTCTTGTCTAGTCGAAACCGTGGTCTTATCATGTTTAAATTTGAAACAAACTAATCATATGAAGTAAGTTGCCTTTTTTCCCAACATTAACCAACAAGAGCGCGAATAAAATCGTAATGTCTAATTAGAGATTTATCACGTCATTTTTTTTATTAATGATGAAATGGATAGATCTACGAATAACGCTCAGACTAACTGATAACAATTAACGAGCAAGGACCTCTTACTAAATAAACGATGTAAGATTAACATCAACCACCTATCAATTGAAAACGAGCTTTAATATTATTAAAACACGTAAAGAAAAGTACCGAAAAAAGCACACAGCAACCCGTTACTCCTAATCCACCTTCAACTCTTTTTGTAAGGTCAGCGCTTCGACCCAGTTCCCTCCTCTCTCTCCTCTCCTTTCCCTCGAATGATCGAAACACCCACACACACATGGACTCAAGAAGCGTCACAAAAACCCTCTGAAAAGCCCCGCGGCTACTACTGCTGCGAGGGGGCGACGTGCCAGGTGCGCGTGTGCGGCAATCGCGATTGGAGCCGAGCCAGCTCCTTCGATTCGTGATGTACATGGTAATGAAAAAATTTCCTAGGTATAGTGGAGGGGCTGGAGAAGTGGATAAAGGAGTTCGTTGGACTTATGTAAGAGGGAGCGAGTCGCGAAGTGGTTTAGAGGTGGAATTTTCGGGGGTGAAATCTGGCAAGGTCGGAGATTTTGAGAGAGAGGGCTTTTGAGATTTTGCTGTTGAAGCGGAGTGAATATTGTACCGGGGTCGTGGGTTCTCGAGGATTCGCGCGCTTAAGGTTTTGCCGTTTGCTGTGCGGTTACATATAGGGCTGAGGTGATTAAGGAGTTACGTGTGTTCAAACATGTAATTTTCACCATTCATGTTATGTAATTCATACTTGACTTTACGAATTGAAATACAATAGAAAAGCAATTTTATACTACAATTTCTACAGCTGATATAGTAAAGAATATTCTATTAATTAATTTATCAAGCATTATAATTTATGCCTCTCAGCCATCTAAAACAATGAACTACGAAAAGACTATTCCTTAAAAAAAAGTTAACTATCTCATCCTGCAAAACAGACTCGCAAGATCTTAAAAGCCCACTTTAAAGATTCACTCGACAATTCAAACGAGCGGGCGACCGAGGAAACTTTCGAAACAATCGGCCGCTACTTTACGTTTTCCATCTCCCGACGGGATCGTTACATCGAGTCGCCCGAATACCCTACTTGCTCGTCCTAATGTATCGGGGCGATCGGGGAGAAAACCGCGAGGGAAGAGGAGGAGGAGGAGAAGGGTATAAAAATGGTAATGAAAAAAATTGGAGCGTAAAAGTTCGACAGTAGCGGGTGAACCGAGAGCGCACGCGATTTATGTAAGGAAGAGGGGCATAATTCTGTAAAAAAGTTCTAATATTTCAGTGGTGCGGGATTTTCTGGAAAGTTGGTTGATGAACGGTGGGTTAGTGAATGATGGCGTGTCGTAAATGTTGGTTTCTAGCGTTCAGAGTGTTTGTGATTTTTTACGGCAGAAGGTTTATGTGGTTTAATTAACAATTCTAATGGGTGATGAATACACATACGTTATTCTTTATCTAACCGAAAAATCCTCTAATCGAAAGTGGAGCTCATGTAGCAAAGATCCAGCATTGTTGAATTTCAGATTTTCGCTAAATTCATACCTCTCGCACTCGGCCAAATACATATAGGCAAGCATGTATACTGGAGGGAGATTCGCGCGAAGGGTCAGTGATAGAGTGAGGCAAAAAGATGGGTCAAAGGAGATACATAAATGAGAGTACATACGTGTACACGCTACATATATATGCGGTTGGAAAAAAGTATCTCTCTCGCGCGGCCACACGCGATCCTACAGCCCCCGAAAAACGGCCAAATCCATTCAGCTCTCCCTTTCTCTCTCCCTTCCACTCTTTCTCTTACCCCGCGAGAAGGAGAAAGAGAGTATGAGAGAGAGAAAGAGAGAGAGGAAACAAGAACTTATTAAGCGAGCGCTCTTGCCAAAGTCCGATTTCTCGAAGCAGACCTATAGGAGATTGGAAACTATCTCTTTCTTGCCCTCTTCCCTTCGCCGCGGAATTCGATTCGATTCTCGCGGCACATCGCGAAGAGAGGGAAAGAGAGAGAGAGAGGCAAAGTCTGGCCGCATTATGTCAAAGTGCATTTCTGTGCTTGAAATATCTGGGATATACAGTCGCTAGGGCTCGGCGATGTGTGCAGTTTCGAGATGTCGCGCGTAAAGAGAGAGAGAGAGAGAGGAAGAGAGAGGAAATGAAAGCGAGGGCAGTAGCTTCTGTTGTTGCCCTGTATCGACGTTCGGGTGCGCGAGTTACGTAAACCTGATAATTGGAGAGATTTGAGGATCGAAGAGTTTGGATGACTGGAGGTGGTGATTGTTGGGGGAAGGATTATGTATCGATTGTAGTACAAAAAATGAATTTCTTTTAGTCGCTTGTTTTAGCAATTAATTCATGATGCGTGTTTTAGCGAAATTGACAAATGAATAATGGAGTTTGAGTATAATAGGAAATTTGAAATTGGTAGGTATTGGAAAAGACTTGGCTGTCAATAACAGGAAATTTCATATGATGCGATCGATGCATTGAACAAGTTGTTCAAATTAATTATCAATAAGTGGATTTTGGTTTTATCGTTATGCCTATTTACTTAGAACTTCTACACTACTAACTAAAAATGAATTATTATAGCTTGCGTCAAGTGCAAGCTTGTTAAACAGCTTAAAGCACCTATTATAAATTAAAAATCTCATCACCCAACTCATCTCAATTCAACCATTAGCACAAACAATATCTTATTCATACGCAGCCAACTCTCTTCCAAGACACATTCAAATGCACACCCCTTACCAAACCAACCCTCACACCAGCATCCAAAAAATCCTTTCTCTCGCCCCCATGCACTCAAACGACACCCGGAAAAACTTGGACAAACTGCCTCCCCAGTCCTTTTCCTCTCGCAAACAACCAAGCCCGCGCGCGTCTCCCGCACACCGCAAAAACTCCTTTCTCCCTTCAACATAAGTCACCGCGGCGAACACTGAACCGACGGTACGGAAAATCTTTTGGCGGCTGTCTCAAAGTGCCGCCGCTGCCGCACTCGCGCTTGGAGTATGACAATGTCGCACGGCGCAACGACACCATTAATCCCGGCCGGAATCGCGCGCAATAAAGCATTCGCACGCGGTAGAGAGGCGGAAAACTGACGGAGGCCGGGCGCCGCTTTCCGCAATAACGCAGAAAATATGGCCCCTCGTGAATGGGATGTACACGCGGGATCTTGAGGTGGTGGGTTATAGGCGCGAGTGACGAATCGCTGGTAGAGGTAAGACGGGTAGAGTGAATTAAGACGAAGGGTCTGTAGAGACGCGGTGAAAGGGAATATTGTTTGAGGTCTGAAGGAGTATTTGTAGCTTCCTTCATTGCGTTAGTGATATTGCTTTCTTGTGAGAACGAGGGAGAGAGCATAGCTAGCCAAATGTATGTAGGAAGCTTGATCAACTATTCCAGTCGGTGCGATAAAGTAAGTTATTTAGTCGCGCGCGGCTTCGTATATACAGCTGGGGAGTAAAATATAAAGCTTCGATAAAGTTGCCAATATTGGCCGCGCGAGCGTTGAGATTTTTATTTGTAAATTATTGTTTCTAATTTATATATCTGCAGGGATTGAGAGTAATGAATATAAAATCTCTTCTCTCTATTGTCTCGAAAATTTATAACTTTATTTTTATCCGTAACTTCTTTCTTTTGGACAATTTTCAAAAGTTCTGTATTATAACGTTACGATGCTATAAAGTCTTAGATACTATCATAACCATTTCGACATTGATTTCTGTAGTGAATATCTGTTTTGCTATTTTTTATTATAAAAAAAGATAAAGAAGAATTATTATTCACAACAATTTTCAAGAATGTTGTAAGTACTTCTTTAATATAGTACAAGAAGCAAAGCGATAGCGAATTACAAGTGTTTTCTATAACTTGTGAATATTTTGTTGATTTTTCTTCACAAATTACTAGTTTTCATATATAATTATGACATAAATATAGGTATAAATATATATTAATTAAGTTTCATTTCATCATTAATAATCCAGAAAATATTAAAGACGAATCGTTACATACATTTTCTCGATTGCATGGTTCCCATCATACCAGACATCCAAAAAAAATTAAGCTCTCACTCTACCACCTATTAGAACCAACATACACCATCAGTACAATCTACCGCGCCATTGTACAAATCATACACACAGCCCCGTTAAAAAAGCTCTCTCGCAAAAACGCATCACCCGTCAGGCTATACCTAAAAGGACCTCTCTCTCTCTCACCCTCCTTTGCTCACGAGAAAAATCGCCAGCGCATCGTCGTCGGTGCATCGCTACTTCCTCCTTCGCTCGCGCGCATCGATGAATGAATAAACCGAAAAATAAAAGACGAGAGGAAGCTAGCTTTCTTGCTCTCTCTCTCGCCGCGGTCGTTAGCGGGCTACATAAAGAAACGAGTCTATCTCTTTAATCCAGCCTTGGCGCTGTCTGGTCTGTCTTTCTCTCTCGCTCGCTCTATAGCGAATTCGCTCGTTTCTATTTTCGGCGTCGAGCGAGCGAATCGAACGCCGTGCGGAGGGAGGAAGCGAGCGAGCGCGCGGAGCAATTCATATCGTCTTCCGGGATTCGCTCGCGCAAGGACGCGAGACCGAACTATCTTTTGCTCTCTTTCGCTATTTTTGGTGGAAAGGGATGAGCGACGGGGAAGGAGAGAGAGAGAGATGGAGTTTTTGCGAGCGTGGTTGGTATAGCGGCAGACGCGCGAGGAAGATCGGCTGATGCAACCGAATGACGTCGCTGCAGTGGGGGGATGAAAATGGACGGTTTCGGTTTTTCGCTCGAGTTTTCTTTTTTTGCTGCCTTGCTGGTATTTATTTGAATGTGGGAGTAATTAGGGTTTAATTGTATGTGTGCGCGCGCGGGTGGGAAGAGAAATGGTATTGCCGATTACATTCGTTTTCGGATAAATTCGGAATGTATACGATGAGAGATAAGTAAATGGTTTTAAGTTAATGCATCGTTTCTTCTTGAAAGCAATTTTTGTAAGTGAAACTCCATCTTTTTAGTATTAGTATACGCGGTATTATGCTCGAATAAATTTTATATAGATTAAACAAAATCTAGGAATAGAACGAAGGAGTATTAAATTAGACATAATTAGATAAAAATTATTGAAATATGTTTAATTTATATTACATATTACTAAAATGCTTCCAATAAATAACCTAATATCACGAAAATCGGCAAATTGGAAAATGTAATTCGATTCGGAGCTCGAAAGCAGCTCGAAATTCGAAAGAATATAACTTCGAATCGGATCATATTTGTGTTCATTTGCTGGTAAGGATACCGTTATTAATGATATGGAGAAAAAGCGCGGGAGGAGGAAGAACGTAACCGAGACATTTTCGAAAAATTTATCGCGGCGTCGCGGGCGCAAGTTGCGTCGGATCGTTAATAGATACGAAAATAATGGCGTCCTCCAATCTTTTTTGTATTTTTATCGGTTTTTCGGTTTTATCCGAAGATTTATTACAGCATCAACGTCGAAAAATAATTTTGTTTGCGCTCATGGCTGTTTTTAATCCATTTTCAAGGAATTTTATGCGCTCAATAAATTACCATCCAACATAATTATAACAGCGATTAGTAATTTTAAATAATCTAATTTTTACATTCACTTTATTGTAAAATGTATTACTTTCGTAAAAAGAAAATTGAGTGCAAGCATAGTATAGCTTACATCTTTTCGTACAATTATATGCACCATTACGTAAGATTATCTCGGCACGATATTTATGAAAGTAGTTTATGCGGCAGAATCGTCAGACAAACAATGCCAGTGCCGTAATATCTTGGAATAGTCGCTGAATGAGAGAACGAGAGAAGCAGTTACGTAAGTAGTAAAGGCCGGTTTTGGCGAGACCCGATCGAAAAAGTTTTCATTCACAGTGGATTCAGTCATCGTTTCGAGAAACACATCTTTCTACTTACGAATAAATAGTGAATGAAAAAGAAAATCTTATAAAACGGCTTTCATTACGATAAATTGACTATACGTGATTTGAAGAGACAGTTTTCCCCCTATTTTCGAGTTTTTTACGCAACTTTAACACGCACATTCCAATACATTTTTCTAATTCCATTACTCATCGCAAAGTTGTAACATTTTCGTACCTTTAACAAACCGCACCTACAAATTCACGCATATTCACACTGATACAAGTAAACACAGCAATAACGAAACGACATCGCACTGACCTTATAAAGAACATGTGTGTCCCGTGGTCCCTCGATTGACAGTCATTGGGTCTCACTGTCTGCTGCTGCTGCTGTCGAGGCTGCCGCAGGTCCCTGCCGTCCGTCGTCGTTGCCGACGGGCCCAGTCCACGATACCGCCAGCTGCGATAATCACCTGTGCACCACCACCAGCAGCAGAGCAGCAGCAGCAGCGCGCGCCGGCCGCCTCGGCCAGCAGCAGCAGCATATACCGCCGCTCTGCTCACCTCCTCCGCAGCCACGTGTTTCGGCTCCCCGCCGCACTCTGCGCCCGTGCTTATTCCTTCTCGCCTGGCTCCTCTTCTTCCGGCGCGCGCGATTGCCGGCGCGTACGCGGAACTCGCTCCTATTATTCTCGTGCCGGGCTTCAACGATATAGCCAACGATTTTCGGCTCTTCCTCGTGTAAGCGTGGTTCACTTATCCTCGATGTCACAGTTACGCGACGCTGTCAGGCTGCACCAGCACATATTATACGACGCGGTCTCGGTGTATAAGTGACTGACTCTGTGTGCGTGTGTGTAAGCCGGCGACTAGCTTCTCTTCTCTTTTATTCTCAAGAGAAAATTAGAGCCGAGGGTTGTCGGTCGCGCGTGAGCACAGTTATCACACTGACGAGATGATCAGCGGCCGGCACTATATACTCAGTCGTCGTCGTCGTCGTCCTCGTCGTGCTCCTCGTACTCGTAGTCGTCGTCTACTGTGTGTCTGGCTCTCGTAGTAGAGAGAGCAGCGAGTGTGTGCGGTGGTGGTGGTGGTCGATAAGCGCGGCGCTCTACTGACGTCGCGACGCCGTGTCGTGGCCCGCGGCGTCGTCCGCCGCCTCTCGTACCTAACCCTCCCTATCTCTCTTTGGCTCTTTCTCTCTCTCGCTCTTATCTGTCCAGCCTTCGCTCTCGCTCGGTCTCTCGCTCGCGCCCCTACCACGCCGCCACGGAACAACCCGGAAACTGACGAACCTCGCCGCCGTCGCCGCCGCCGCCACCGCCACCCTTATTTCGTGCGCGCTTGCGCCCCACTACTAGCCGGCCACCCCCGCTCGAGCGCGCGCGGAATTCCCCCCCGACGGTGTCTGTGCGCGGCTGCTGTGTCTGTGTATGTGGAGATTCGTGTAGGGATGTGTGGGTGCTGTGGAGGGAGAGCGTGGACATCCCTTCCGACGACGACGACGACGGAGAGAGCCGGGGATATCTTTCTTCTGCGGGAGAGACGAGCGCCGAGCGTCTTCGAGCTGCGCGATGTAGAGAAGCGCTTTCTTGCGCGACTGCTCATGGGGATGGGGTGGGTTTTTTGGGTTGTTGTATGCAGCTTTTTCGAATTTCGTAATGAGATTTGGAATGAATATGGTTAGAAATCGATGGATTATTTTTGATTAATGATAATTTTAGCTGATGTGTTATGAAATTATTTGGTGCAAATACTAGATGAAGGAGTCTCTAAAGTAAAGGGATAGTTCTTTAAGAGCGCAAAGTATTTTTAATCAACTTGTGATATTATACTTATTTTCCTATTGTATAACTTTTTTTAAAGAAAATTCATCTATAGTCTTGATGCATTTTTAAAGTAGCGAATATTTTAATAACGGTTCGTTGATGAGCATGCTGTTATAAACTGCCAAGTGCTTACGACAACGAGAACATGAAAACATGAGAACATGTGTCTTCTGTTTTATCTCCCGATAAAAGTTACCAAATTTTCTATAGATTTACAGAATATATTTTACAAATATTACATATTATTTTCATTATTAATGTAATTGTCCGAACATTTATCATCAGGAAGCTATTGTTGAAATAAAGTTGAATTTCCAAGCCATTTGAATAGTTAACCTTGAAAAATACAATGGAAAAGATTACCGGCTTTCTATTTTCTCCTTTTGATAATGAAACGTTGTCTGGGTTCATCGTAAATTTTTGAATTTTGGCAGTATCTCAAAAATCGCGGGAGATAAACCCTTTTTGAAATTACACGCCGAATGACGTCACAATGGAAAAACGTGCCATAAAATGACGTCACACAATGGAACTTCAATGCGGGCTAACATTTGTTACAATCGTATATATTGCCAAAAAAAGATTAATGAAAACGTGATTTATGTCTTTCCTAAGTTAAATTTACATGCCGAATGAAAGATGGCGTACATCGGTAATGGATAAAAACCACCACAGCGTGTATAAAAAAACGGTGCTAAAACAATATATACTTGTTACAGAAAAATAATGTTTCATTTCAATCCTATGCACATCCGTCTACCCCCACCAACCGATTTTCCATTGCAAGCTCGAGAAAAATCCTTCCACGTCGTGTGACCCGGTAAATTCGGAAGGTCAGAAATGCGCCGCGCTAATTAGAATGCAAATGCCGCATGCGGGCGTGAAAAAGAAATGGAAAACTCGCCGCACGGTACCTACACAAAAGAAAGCCGCGAATGAAATCCAAAAAGTCCGAAGGCAAAAGTTACATCGACGAAGGGAGAGAGAGAGGGAAAGTCCACGTGCGAGAGCGTGCGTGGACGCGTGCCAAATAACTCACTTGGCACGCGTAAACAATTACTCCCTGAACTCGTGTTATCACGTCGTATTATGCATTTCAAGTAGCGCTCGCGATGCTGACCGGTGAGCCGCACCTCTCGCTCCGATATTATAATGAATATCGTCAGCTCGCGCGTTAACGACTGTGCTACTACATCGATTTTTCCCTCCCCGTAGTGACTTACGGAGGGAAAGTTATATTTGCCGGGCTGGTGAGTCATATCATCGGGCGAGCTTTTTTGTCTCGGGTCAGTGTGAGTTGTGGTTATGGAGGCCGAGACTAGGAGTTGATGGCCCGAGCGATGAGTTATAAGGCGAGCTTGCTGCAGGTTGTAAGGAGCCTTTTGAACGAAGGAAGGGGTAAGTGCACACGGTGTGGGTTGTTTTTCCGAAAATCGACGGAAAATGTATGTTTTTTTTTTAATTTTTTTCGTTGAAAAGCGAATTATGTTATAATTTTCGCTCGAAATTTAAATACGGCAGGGCAAAAAATTTAATAACATTTTTTTTTCAAGCTTTCTGCTCTCTCGCATTTTTATTTGTCGATGCGAGAGGAGGAGGAAAAATTTAATTTCCTCCCACTGTCCCAAATTGAACGCCCGCCGCCGCCGTCGGTCTGCTGAACGCTGCGGAAACGAAAAATAGAGAAATAAAGCGGAGCAGCGCGCGTGACCTAAAATCGCCCTTTTACTTTTCTAATTTTTAATTCTTTATCCTCTTAAATACATTAACCCATACATCAGTCGCGACACACACACACACAGAGAAATCCAACTTTGCCATTTTAGAAAAATTTTAATTACCCGCCGCTGCACACGTACACGCTCCGAGCAATTACAAAAGAAAAGTTTATTCGATGCTCGGCTATTAAAATCCGCCGCGCGTTCCATCACTCGCCGCTCTCGCTCCTAATAAAAGTGCATTCTGCAACTTTTGTCTCCCTCGAAGCGTTAGCGCGCGCGTGACCCCGTTTCGTTCTCTTTTTGTTCGTTACACACACGCCCGAAAAGCTTTTAACTTTCGCTTCGCACGCTGCAATATCGCGCTGATGCCGCTACTCTGATACACCCGTACATATATATACATATATGTATACACATGCATGTACTCTATATCTATCTATCTATCTGGAAAAAGTGTATACGACCTACACCCACGAGCTGATTATTATCCGCGCGCGATTCGCTCGTATTTTAATTTTCGCGCGTTCCCGAGCTTTCCGCCTGCACCGCGTTATTTGCAGCCGCAGCGTGGGTGGGAAGTATGCTTTTTCGTTTCGCGGAGAGCGCGTGAAGGTTAGATGGCAATCGGGTAGATAAGCTTTCGCGCGACGGGAATTTACATGTTTTCCGGGAGGATCGAGGAAGTTGAGGGCGAAGTACTGCGCGAAGTTGAGAAGGAAAGTGGGTGTAATGTATGAACGGGCGAAGTTAGGGATGAAGGGAGAAAAGGGTCGTTCAAAATAGGTTACACGCGAGGAATTTGGGAGAGTGCACTTTTCATATGGGTTTAGTGAAAATGGCTTTTTGTTTTGCGGAGGCGAATTAAGAAAGGTTTTAAGAAATTGAGAAATTTTTAGAAAAAGGATGAATGCTACTTGAATTACTTATATTTTTATCATTAGTGGTCATTAGTTATGTCCTAAATGTTATTCTATGCATACAAATTCTAACATGATTATACAGTAAAGTAATATAATTAATAAAAGCAGTTTTTGTATCAATCGCTTTAATTCTTTTTTAGACATTTTGAAAAAATAATTTAATAATAATTTTTCGTATAAAACAGTCCGGGTAACGTGTGGCTTAAAACGTATGACTAGTATTATACCTACACCCTCTATATTCGAAAAAGTGAATATTCACTTATTCGAAGTGAACTCCACTCATTCGAATTTAGATAGTAAATTTCCGAAAAAATTATACCTCATCTTATATTTAACATTAGATTTATTATTATTTATTAGACTTGCCAAATTGTTTATAAGAAAAGTTAAAAAAACATGTTCAATTGGATCAAGGTCCACAACGTCTCAAATTCCTCATCATTTTGAACATTCGGAATATAAAATACCTAATGAAATATCTAATTTAATTTTTATCTTCAATAACTATTATTCTCGTACCATATCACATAAAATTGTCACTCTTCTAAAACTTCTTTCTATAGGAAACATTCACGTGCATCAAGCGGTCCAGAACCCAAGACTTGCACACCGATTCCGCAAAAATCGGGGTACCAGCGGCGGCAGGCGCCGGGTGTTGAATTTCGCACCGAGCTCTTAAAAGGCGCCGCGGCGCGGACGTACATAAGATTCTAACGTTTCCCCGCGAAATACCGCACGACGACGGAATTTTGCCGCGGGACCCGGCAAAAACGCCGGAATGCCATGAGCAAACATCGTAAACACCGCGCGCGCATGATGAATCGAGACCCGCGATTCGACGCATCCAGACATAATGTAAGATTGTATAAACGACGGGCTTACATCTCGAAGATGAATATAATATCAACACCGATTCTTAAAATACACTTAATTTTCTCTCTATTCATGTCTTTTGAGACTATTTTAAAGTTATTTTTGAGTTGAAAATACAGATTTGAAGATTTCACCAACTTAGAACAATATTATGATTTTTAGTGAATTGAAAAATTTCTTTAGCAATTTATATTAAACATATATGGC